>JAGWEN010001240.1:0-34610 GCA_018703685.1 Orius laevigatus
CTCAACAGCCTATTTCCTACAAAAAACCGATAAAAAACAAAAAGAGGACCATCTTTTGGTGGTATAAACTATAAAAGAAGGGTCCATGAAAAGGTCCATAAAATGATAAAAATCACTGTCTAAAAACAGGCCACAAAACCATTCAAAACTGTCAATTGTCTATAAAATGATAACAACTGTCCAAAAACCGTTTTAAAAATCGTCAAATCTAGTCAGTAGTTTATCATCATTGAAATTAAATTCTCAACAGTTTTTTTAACACCCTACGATGACGTCACTGGAGTAAACTCCTCAAAGCACCTACATTGCAAAATCCTAGACAAGAGTGAGAAAAATTTCATTTTTTATTTAGAAAAAATAGCATTTTGAGTTCACTAGAAGCTAATTTTGGATTTAAAAAAAAATTATTTTTTTTTTTTACATTTTTATTTTTATTTATTGTTGAATTTAGAAGGGAAAATTTGACAATTTCACTTTAGAAAAGATTTTTAAAAATTGGTATTTCATAGGTTCAGCCTACAAGATGTGTTACAGGTCCAAGTTGTCCTTATTTTCTTTCGTTTTAATAGAAAATGGATTGAATGAGATGAAAAGTATTTGTATTTTATCTTGTTACATTAAATTTTTCTTTCTTACTACTCGTAAGACAACATGAACTATTTACAAAATGAAGAAAAAAAATTAAAAATACATATACCGCAATGGTCAAAGAGACCGTCTGCGGGAGAGTGGACCTTGAGATTTTTACCTTGGACAATTAACTATAATAACTAAAAAATATAAAAAAAAACTGTATAAATAAAGTGAATTTAATGTGAGTTAAAATTAATAGGTGCATGATTTAAGGGAAATATTATAGTAATATGGATAGAATGGAAATATATAAAGTGAATTGAAATTAAAAATTGAAATAAACTAACCAGTTCATACCTATACTCTAAAGCTCTTTTTACAAAATTGATCAGATCAGTGCTATCATCTATATTATTAAGCCTGCTTATGAGGTCTTGCTTACTTATTTTGGAAGCCCCCAAATATAGTCTGCGAAATTCCGCCAAAATGGAACATTCGCCAATAAAATGGTTTACGTCCTCCACAGCCCTACTATTGCATAAAGAACACAAGAAAATGGATTCATTATTATAATATTTTCAAAAACGATTGGTGGGTCTTACGGATATAAGAGGAATTATAAAAATTTTCATTTTAAATATTGCTTGAATTTGGGCAAGGGTTTTTTTTGAACAGGTGGACACTTAACGAGAAAAATTTGAAGAAAAAAGCAGCTTTTTTGGTCCTTGCGAACTTACCAAAAATTCAAGTTTCATCCAAGTGAGAATAAAAATAAAACATAAAAATAGTCCTTATCCCCCCATTTTATCGTATCATTTTGAACTCTGAAACTCGGAGCACTAAATTAAGGGTGTTTCTCTTTTGACCGCCGGCGGCAGACTGGGGGTTGAAAGCGCAGGGTTTTCCAGAAAAAAGCCCCTCGTGGGATGTTGGGAGGGGGGGGAGGGTCGGGAGTAGGTTTCCCACCCCACACCCCCGCAGACGAATCCACCCTTATTCTTTTTTTACAGCTCGTAACTCTTTATTTTCGTCATAATTTTCAATTTAGTATACGAAACATGGCATAAAAAATCAAAAGTTTATCGGGGTCTCCTTTTCCGATATTTTATCGTCTGCCTCAAATTTCAGAAAGAGAAAAAAAAATTAAAATAATTATCGTTATCCAAGAGTACCGTTGTTACGGGCTGACCCAGATATGATAGTGTCGTCTCAGAAACTCAGGGGGAAGATAACGGGAGGGGCCTAAAGGGTAGATAAACGATATTCTATTATAAATGAAAACTGATTTAGAATGAAAATGTTTATTCAAAACATAGTAAAAAGAAACTTTTTTAATGATAAAATGTTGCTTTTAACTTTCCCAACAAAATAAAAAGTTATTGAAATTCTACCCTCCCTCCCCCCAAGTGGTGGGGGTGGTGGAGGAAAGGTCAAGGAGGTTAGAGGAAATGATGGGAGACTGTCAGGAGGTGGAATGTTTTGGGGGTGGGTCCGAAAATGGGGAAGATTGGGGCATTGAGGGAGGGTCTAGAATAGTCGGGGAGGTTATGGGAGGACGGACAAGTGTTTGGTGTTTGTGGAGAGTCCTGTAGAGCCGAGAATTTTGGGAACATTCGAATTTGCCTCCTCCATACCATTTTTTTTTATCCCACTCACTATCAAATATTCACGGAAAAAATTAGCTGCTCCGAGTCAAGTTAGGGTTTAATATGACATTCAACAAGTGTTTTTAATTTAATTAAACCCGTTCTTTTCAGGAATTAAAAACAAATTTTGATACAAATAAAAATAAATTAGGTAATAAAATAAATGATGTAGAAATAAAAAGTTCTCGTATACCTATGGACCATTATGGATTTCAATATTTCTCAACATTCATTCCGATTTTATGAATCATGCATTTTGAAATTTCCCATCAAGCTTTGAACTCACTGTCCCCTCCTACCCAGGGGAGTGAGGCAAGGGGACTCCTCTAATACACACTATTTTACACGATTAACAAGAAAAGGGGGGTTTCTTATCTCAATACCTTTATTGAGGGTTTTTTTTTCGTGTAGATCAGCTTTTTGGTCGTTCTAAGCCTTAGGGTGGCGTTGGCGTGTTTCTAATCCGGAGTTTGAATGGGCGAAAAAGGTGTGCAAGGTTGACCTTTAACTCCGAAGATTCGCTCTCCCTTTTTATCTTTTCGGTCTCTATCTTCCCACTGACCATTCACGTCCTCAAAGAGACTCTTTTATTGACCGCGAGTCAAAAAACCGACTTTCACCAACACAATAATTTTTTCAAATTTTTTGAGGATAGAGAAAAGATTCAGATAAAAAATGAAAAAAAGCCTCCGTGAGGTCAAACCCAATAGCCTGCTTTTCTCCGGAAATCCGCTAAAAAAGAAAAGTGCTGGATCAGCCCTACATCACAAATCCACTCCGTTACACCCTAATGACTACTACTATGTTTTTGCCCATTTTGGAAGCTCTCTGCAGATCCCCATAATATGGTAGAGGAATTGGAAGATACTACTAAGGTTACCATTTACCGAAACTGATGGCCTCGAAGGTTCACGAGTAAGAAGTTGAAAGTTTCAACTTGAAAGTTATTCCTTTTTTGAAAATCAGGGCTTTGCTTGCGAGAGGGAAAAAAATTATATCGAGGGTTATCCAACGCCTCAATTTGTTAGCCAACAAATCAACATTTGTAAAGCCCAATCAAAATAATTCAACATTTAAAAAGCCTAATTTTCGTACAAAAACCTTAAAATCAACATTTAAAAAGCCAAATTTTCGTCAAAAACCTCAAAATCAACATTTGTAAAACCTAATTTTAGTCACAAAATCAACATTTAGGTATGATGCCTAATTTTCGTCCAAAAACCTACCTCATACTCAACATTTATAAAGCCAAATTTTCGTCAAAAACCTCAAAATCAGCATTTATGAATGCCTAATTTTCGTCAAAAAACCTCAAAATCAACTTTAAATTGGCAATTTTTTGTCAAGAACCTCCAAATCATGGTTATATGAGCAAATTTTTTTTGT
The DNA here is from genome assembly GCA_018703685.1 of Orius laevigatus. NCBI lineage: Eukaryota > Metazoa > Arthropoda > Insecta > Hemiptera > Anthocoridae > Orius > Orius laevigatus. Next base: position 3,606 of record JAGWEN010001240.1, read on the forward strand.
CAAAAAATCTCAAAATCAACGTTTTAAGTGCAATTTCTTTTATCAAAAACCTCAGAATCAACATTTCAAAACCCAAATTTCATTAAAAAACCTCAAAGTTAACATTCAAAACTTTAGGGGGGAGGTGGGCAAAGGTTTTAATTTGTTTAAAAGGGGGGCGAACTGTGAAAAAGTTTGGGAACCTCTGTTTTTGCTGAATATATTTTTCTAAGAGCCAATTTAGCAACCAGGTGCCCCCAGACTGAAAACCCACCCACGCCCTAAGGTCTCAGTCCGCCCCTGATCCCTAGTGAAAATTTCTTGATGACCCCTTTTCACATTTCTTGTGATGAACCCAAAAAACCCAAAACAATTGTGATGATCTAAGGTGATGACTCTTTTAATTCACATTTTGGGTGAGGAATCCACATAACCAGAAACAATAGTGATGATCCCAATTGAAGATGTGATGACTTTTTTTTAATTTTTTTTTGTTTTTTTTTATTATTATTTTTTATTTTTTTCAGTTGGGAAGTTCCACCAGAGGCGGATCCAGGAATTTGTCCGCACTAATATCAAAGCTCTAAAAAAAAAGTTTGAAACTTAATCTCTAAAAGGCTCTTAAAACGGTGATTTTGAAGTTTTTGACGAAAAATTGTCTCTTAAAACGTTGATTTTGAGGTTTTTCACGAAAATTATCTCTCAAAACGTTAAGTTTGATGTTTTTGCCGAAATATAATTGCCTCTTAAAACGTTGATTTTGAGGTTTTTGATGAAAGATTGGTACTCAAATAATGTAAATTTTAAGGTTTTTAACGAAAGAGAGCCTTAAAACGTTGATGTTGAGGTTTTTGACGATAAACTGTCTCCCAAAACGTTGATTTTGAGGTTTTTCAAACGAAAATTACCTCTTAAAACGTTGATTTTGAGGATTTTTGACGAAAAATAATTGTCTCTAAAAGTTAATTTTAAAGCTTATGACGAAAAAATGTCTCTTAAAACCTTGAATTTTTATTTGAGGAAAAATTTGGCTTGTAAATTTTGATTTTAAGGTTTTTGACGAAAATTTGGCTCTTAAAACCCTGATTTTGAAGTTTTTGATGAAAACTTCGCTCTCAAAGTGTTCATATTGACGAGTTTTTTTTTGACGAATAATTGGCTTTAATTTTGCCTTTTTTGTTAATTTTTTGCTTTGTTAATTCTTTTAAAAAATTGTCTTCATTAACTTGAATTTTGGGGATTTTGCGTTTTTTCTTTTTTTTCCTCCCTCTCTCTTTCTCTCTCCCTCTTTTGGCCACGGGGGGATCCACGATCCTGAGTTCCATCAGATTATACTCTAGACATATTATTTATTAAAAAAATAATAGAATTTTTTTTTCCTTTAAATCAGCTTACAAATAAAAAAGAGACCGAGGCTCCGTCGTAACGGAAGAAATGAAAGAAAAGCCACGGGTCTTCACATCCGATCATGATAGGATCAGAAAACGTTTTGGGGATCGAAGAAAGAAAAAAAAATTTGAAAAGAAAAGAACTCGCGTTGTGGGAAGGACAGAAAAATTCTTTCCGCTTCAAAGGCAACTTTTTTTTATTCCTCGAACAATTCCTAACCTCATCGATATTTTAGAACGAAATCACGTATTTATAAGAATAGAATAAAACACGAAATATGCATAAAATGTTTAGTTCCGGGACAGATATTGCATCTGAAGGATTATCGAACTTATACATAAAAAAAGAATCACGTGCCAGTTCTAGGGGCTTGAGTATTTTCAGTCTTACCACGTAGACTCCTCATGCGGTCCCGTTTTGCAGCATATCATGAACTCAACAGGGGAAAAAATAAAAGTTACACTTTATTAGTTTCTTTAGAAGAAAAAAGGAAGGGAGGGGGGAAGCATTTTTTTAATATTCTCATGGAGATTAAATTATATTAATAACAAATTTTATTAAGTTTAAAATGGAGAGAAAAAAAGTTGAAACGTTTTTCTTCAAAGTGAACCTCATAATTGCCTCATAATTTTATAAATAAAATATAAAAAAGCTTTGATTAAAAAAATGTCAAATGAGTTTATGAGAAGGGCTTCTGGTTTGAAAACAACCTGTTGGTCGCTCAACTTCGAACATGCCATTCATTCAAAGTTGTGAGGGGAAAACTCGGAAAGTCGATCAGAATCGAAAAGCGGATCTTTTAGTTTGTTTGGAATACCTCGATTTTTTTCCGGTTAAGATGATGGTGGGGGGTGGGGGGAGAGGGAAAAAAAATGATAGAGGGGGCTGTTTGGAGACAAGATGATCCCCGGGTTTGGTAGAGGCTTCATTGATTTCCCCCCCGGTCGAGCGGCCCACCCACCGCTTTTCCAACGCCTCCGCCGCCCTACGATTTGACCTCTCGAAATGCTAGCACCGATCCTCGTTTGGATTTTTGGTCATAGTGACCGAGTCATTTGGGAAGTTCAAAAACTCTGTTATGGTCATGCTTTTTTGAGAAAACTTCTTTTGAAAAGGTCAAAACATTGAAAGGGGGAGAAAACCTTTTGATATTCTCCTCTTCTTCTCCGTAAATAGAGTAAATGAAGCTGATGAAGTTGGAGAAGTTGGTAAAGTTGATGAAATGGGTGGAGGGGGGAAGGTGATGGGAGAGTAGGGAGGTGGTGGAAGGTTGGGGGTATTGTCAAAGAGAGTAAGGAAGGTGATCGGATGGGCGGAACACTACCGAGTATCTAGCAGCAGCCTCATATCCCTCAAGAAGAACAAACAGTCCCCAAAACTTTCAACGCTCCACCAACACCCCATCTGCTTGTCTGGATTTGAACTTCAAAAATCTCCCTGTCACCACTTCTCATTTATTTACCATGCGGGACCATTTTGACCCTAAGTCTCCTCCTTGACCTTTACATCTTTTTGTTAATTCGCTAATTCCAGGTAAATATGGCAACAAAACCTAATTTTTTTTCTAATTTAAAAAAAAAATTTATATTCTTGAATCCCAGAAAGGAAAGAAAGAGGGTGAAATTTAATTTACAAAGTCAACTCGACAGATTGAAACGGACGAGCGAGTAAGTACAAAATAAAACCTTTCTCTCCTATAGTACAAAAGACGAGGGGGTCCAAATGATATTCCTTTACCATTATTTTCCCACTTAAAAATGTCCTTCACTAAAAAAAGTTAAAAAACGTTTCTGACTACTTAAAAGCCATCGTTGACAACAATAAAATGAGAAAAAAGTTTTTTCTCTCCCTTTTTATATAGAAATAGAAGAAATAAACGCAAAGCTTAATATAAGGAAATTTGTCTAAGTAACCAAAAGGCCTGAGGGAAACTGACTATGGTAATTTTCCGAGTTAGAAACAGGAAATGAAATACTTAGAAGACCCCTCTGTGGAGTCCTTGGTAATATTATACATTTAGCCTAGGAACCCAGAACACTTTACTTGATAACGAGTAACTTCCACAACGAAATAAAAAAAATTTTTGGGTCAACAATTTTCCATTGATGAAGTTCATTTCCTTGAAACTGTCGTTTATTTCGTTCCAATCAAGCTTGAATTTCTCCAGTTATTTCAAGATAATTGAACGCTTTTTTCCGTTTACTTGTGTATTTGAGGAATACTATTAGTTGGTTCCAATGTAGCAAATGATTAAATGTAATGGGATGGGATTAATTTAATGGATCAAGCGAAAGCTGAACGGCTAGAGCTGATAATTAGCTCCACCTCGTTCCAAATTGATAAATGTAGTGCCCTTGTTAATTACGTGCCTGATATTACTTGTAATACTATATAGGAATACTAATAACTATATTAAAAATCTACCTAAAAAATGGCGATAACGGAGATGATGATGGTGAATGAACAATTTGGCCTAACGAGTGGTGGATGTGGGTGAAAAAATTATGATTTCAGGGGGCAGTTGTCGCTACAAATTTCAAGCATTGACACAAATGAGCGATTCTGGTCTTTCTATTGTTAAGCTTGGAGGGCAAATTGATTTTATGTGCGATTAGAGGGAAAATTCCATTTTCCGGCTTTGTTGGGGTTTAGGGTGAGAAATTTTAAAAAAGTTTCCGGCACGTATCTAAACGTCTGCACGTAGCACATGTCTGGAGCTGGCCAGAACAGAACCGATTATCCATCAAAACTCCCACGACTACCTCCTCTTCCTTTTACAACGATTGTACTTAAAATAACCACCATTTTCAAAATCCTGCCTCCACTGCCTGTGATGATGATGTCTATGATATGACCTCTCTAGATTCAAGAGCTAGATATGACCTGGGGTACAGTACAACCAACGCCACTTAGAATCTTATTCGGACCACTAAAGCCTATTCCACTACCTCCCTTATTCTCTCACAACCCCTTCACTTCATCAAACTCCTCCGCGATACCTACCACTAACAACCACCAATATGGCTATTTCCAGTAACTCTTAGGAATTCTTCTTTCATTCCCCCACCGAATTCCACCAATATGTACCTACTCAGTTAGCCATTCCTACTACTACTACTTCCACCAACTCCTCCCTCAGTAAGCACCTCCATTATTACCCCCATCACTTCACGATTTCCTTAGTTTAAGCTGCTTTTAGAAACATCATTAAACGCCAAAAAGCCCAGAGTTATTTATGAATGATATTTAAAGGGGGCGGCGAGAGAGACTGTTTTCGTTCTTGAAATATAAATTATAAAAAAGGAAAAATAGATTCACTCATCCCTTAAGACAGTAAGACGCGGTTAGCGTGTATCGATCCTCTAAACCTCACCCGCATTCAATGGCTCATTCACAAAGAAATCTCCCAACCCCTCGTTTTCCCCATTCAGAAAGAGACATCAATTTTACGCGCGGGAGGGCGGGCTGGGGAAAAAAAAATTATTTTGATCCTCCCACGCTTGGGTCGACACCTCGTTAATCTCCATGCCGAAATGAGGATTTGCATGATTTCACAGCTTTTCCTCGCACTAATTAAAATTCCGCAAAACTGTTTCCACGATAATGTAGTGTTCGGAACCGCAATTGGCCTGGAAAATTAGCCGATCGAAATTTCATCTCCCCTCATTTTCTATTTTTTATTAAAAGAGCGTAAAAGTGTGAAATCTAAATAAGAGGCCCTTGAAAGGGCTCCGGTGTCTCCGCTTTTGTGAATTACAGCCTCGAATCTCACCCCCGATGACTTCGGACCTGATGTTTTATTCAGGGGCATCCGGGCGGTTAAATAAACAAGAAAATTATTCAAAACCTTCCCTCCTAAGGCCAACGGGGGCATTTTTCACCGGAGAAACCCGTCAAGAAAAATAAAAAACTTTCCTGTATTATCCCATATTAATTTTTATAATTGTTTACACTGAAAAACAACCCTTTTCATCCTCAGAAAAACAGAATCACAAACAAAAAAATAAAAACATTTTCTCCCTCTCCACCACCCTATTCCTTTTCAATGAGTCGGATCATTGACTGAGTCGCCAATAATTGCTCGCCCTCTTTTCCTCTCCACAATTTTATCAAATTGAAGGTTGACCTACTTCCAGCGTAATTGATTTCATTGAAAACTAAATATTTTCATTCGGATTAGCGTTAATTGAGATGAATTTTTGATCATTTGAAATGAGGATCGACACTTCTAAGGGTGACCTTAAAGGCATTTAGAGAGGGAATGTATTATGTAAGGGCTGTCTGTTTCAATCCCCTTTGTCCTCATCCCTTTTATTATTGGCAATTTGAGGGACTTTCGGCCCCTCACAAAGGGAACCCCCGCACGCAAAATTAAAATACCTTCTACAGTCATGTTTTGAACTCAAAATTTAATATTGGATCCGGTCTAATAAGTTATTGTCCGAAGTTGAATGTTTATTTACTCATATATCAAAGGATGGTTATTAAACTTTGCATTCTCTATTTACAGGTCCATTTACCCAAAAAAATGCTATTTTTAGCTCCAAAAAGGTAATCAAGGAAGATTCAATAGATTAACCGAGCAAATGAAAAGACCTCTTAGAAAAATTATGAGATTTTAAATAAACCATTTTGATTGGTATAATTACTTTGATGACCGAAATACCATCGAGTTTTCTGGAATAAAAGTATTTCCTTATAGACTTAACAGGGTAAAGTTTGACTCTAAAATTAGATATGAAGACAAAATCATTTGGTTAAAACATTTGAGTTAATAGAAATTCGTTGAAATATTCGTAGTGTAAGACGTTAAGGGTTATTAGAGCTAGCAATCTTGTTGAGAGTTCTCGGTGTATCTACCTCTGGGGAGTCAGGGAGATGGATTGGCTCGGAAAGGAAGTAAATTGATGACGTCATCGGTTAGAAGCATTTACCATCCTGGGGCCTACTTCAACGCTCCCCCCTTCCTCCCGACATTTAGAATGACGTGGGCCAAAGGTACGAAGAATGGCGAGAAGGATGAGGGTTTATCTTCCACTCTTTTCGACCCTGAATTCCAAATTGCTTTGGGACTTCCTATTCAGTTCAATAAAATATATTCTTTTGACGAAAATATTTATCAAGGCTCCTCTAAATTGAAAATTGATATCTTCATTGTTCAGATCAATCAGTGTCATCAAACCCTTCATTATCCGTACTTAATTATTGTTAATTTCTCAAGGGAATTCACTGGGAGTTAAGGATTACTATTGAATTGATTATATTCAATTTAACGACCTAAACTACCCTAAACTAGGAGGTCACACGTGTCCTATTCAGTGCTAAGCCTGTTTTAAAAGTTTCATCCCCTGGGCGCAAACTCACTAGGACGAAAATTCACTCTATTTGCTTTCGCTGATAATTAAAGGTTTTTCCGGGACTAACTATGTATACCTAGAAATCTAGTGCAAACTCCACTGATGCCAATAGAGGTCTATCACTACTCTACTCTTCTCATTGAACCACCTCATCCCCCCATCCAACCCCCACCTCACCCCTCACTCCAGATCTCTTGAATTTTGCGTATTAGCCCAGACATCTTAGGATATTTAGCGGGAAAATTAGGTACAGTCGTAATCTCCATCTTATTTTTGTTTTTTTGGGTCGATGATTACGAATCTGAAGTTTGCCAACAAATATTTTGCCCGGAACCTTGTCAAAATTGCAAAAAAAGTCAAACTTTTGGCACTTTTTGAGGTTTTTTGATTATATCTCGAAAACTATTGATATAAGCAACTTTTCTACTCAGTACAAAATGAAAGCCTATAAAATTACCTAAAAATTCATAATTCATTTGTCTAATTCGGTCCAGCCGTTCGGCAGCAATCGACAGTCAAAAAAGACCTTCGTTTTATGACCGATAAGGAATAAAACAATTAAGGTGGGTTTGACGGCGGTCTATGGTGTGGGAGAACTTTCCGCCCGATTGAATTCGGACTAGTCTCATTTTAAAGGTAATTTAGTGCTTGTTCTTTTAAAAGTTGTCCGAATCCTGTATCTATTATAGTTTTGGCTCCAGAGCCAAAAACGTAAGTCGAAACGTGAACGGCAATTCTAGGTTTTACACAAATATTTGGCTCTGGAGCCAAAGCTATTGTAGATAGCGAATCCGGACTACTTTTGATTAAACAAGTGATAAATTACCTTTTAAATGAGTATAGTCCGGTTTAGATCCGATGATTATCTTTGGCTCCAGAGCCAAAAATGTAATAGATAATTTAGCGATGTGTCAAATTTGCACTTTTATATTTGGCTCTAAAAACAAAGGTATTATAGATACCGTATCCCGGCTACTTTTACGGTAATAAGCGCTAAATAACCTTTGAAATGAGTCTAGTCCGGTTTGGATCAGACAAGTTGCTTTGGCTCCAGAGACAAAAACGTACCTAAAATGTGATCGATACTTCAAATTTTCACTTACAAATTATGCCATAAAACCATAGGTATTATAGATACCGTATCCGGACTACTTTTACACCAACAAGCGCAAAATTACCTTTAAAATGAGACTAATCTGGTTTGGCTCCGACCATTAGCTTTGGCTCCAGAGCCAAAAAAAGTCATCGAAAATTGGATCGACCACTCAAAAATGTTTGTTTTACCCGTCTTTGAATTTTGACCTTTTTCAGCGCTCTCTAACGGCCGTTTCTTGAGACCGAATTTCTCAAATCTTTAACGGATTTTATAGAAAATTGTATGAGCTTTCATTTTGTACTGAGTAGAAAAGTTGATTAAATCAATAGTTTTTAAGATATAATCAAAAAACCTCAAAAAGTGCCAAAATTTTGACTTTTTTTTGCAATTTTGACAAGGTTCCGGCCGAAATTTTTGTTGGAAAATTTCAGATTCGTAATCAGCGACCCAAAAAACATAAAATAAGATGGAGATTACGACTGTACATAATTTTCCCGCTAACTGCCCTTTTTTGATCTAAGATGCCTGTGCTATATTGGCCATAATAACAAAGAAGTAATTAAAATTAAAAAATCTGAGATCAAGACATGACCTTAAGGCCTAAATGGCGAAAAGATGGAATGACTAAAAAGGGGTCGGGGTTTGAGTTAACTCGGGACAAACTGCCCCTAAAAGTAAACATCCACTTCCGAACAAACGAACCCTTAACAAACAAATTGATTTGATCAATGCGGTCGCCTTGACAATCAAACAGAAACAAAATAATGCTTACCTAAAGCCCTTCAAATTTTTGTTTTTTTAAATCCAACTCAAAAGACGTCAAACGCAGGAAACCTTTCACTTTCAAAAAGGATCAATTACAATAACAATCCCGTAAATTAGACTCCTTTTTAATTAAATTTACATGTAAAATTTTATAATTTATTTTCTCTTCAGATTTGTGCGTTGCTAAATGAATAATGGAATATCTGGGCCAAACTCAAAGGGTTCCCTTCGTATTAATTATGGTGACTAATTAAGAAATCCTTGACTCTTTGATGAGGCTCTTTAAATGTCTATATGTAGCTAAATAAAATTGGGGTTAATCAGAAGGGGGATACAATTTTTGAGGAAGTTTCTGTCGAATTTGACTCCAGAAAAGCTCTTTTCTATTAGAAGAAAGGATAAAAATGTAAGTAAGGATTTGTTTCTTCGAAATGAAGACGTGCTTCAGTTAGCCCCTTACGTCCGAAATTCCTTTTTCCTAATCCTCCAATGTCGGACCCCAAAATCTTTTGCAACAAATGAATTTTGAAACATTTCATGGCGGATCGATTCCCAAGTAAACTAAAGTTTACTTTAGCAAATATTTTAGTAATATTTGGGTAAACCAAACCCAAATATGACCCTTTTCCGGTGTTTTTCAAAAATATCATTCTCACGAGTATTATTTTTTCATTTATTTTCCATTTCTCTGGCAATTCATTAAGGTTTTATTCAGTGTGACCAGTGAGGCAATAACTTAATTTGAATTCTGGGGGAATAAAAAGGTCGCAGTTATTATAAAACAATGGGGTTTATAATTCTAAAGTAAATTTCTATCTTTCGGACTTCGTTATCTTAATTACATCACCGTATTCAAAAAGAGAAATGTTTATTCACCTCAGAGGGTATAAATGAAGTTACGTTAATAACATGTGGCTATTAAAAGAGCGAAAGAGAGAGAAAAAAGGGGTAATTAAGCCTAATTGTTCTTTTTTTAACTTCTTTTGTTAAGTAAAAAAAAAAAAAAAAAGTTTTTATAAGTTTTGGGGGATCGTTAAATTGGTTTGTGAATAGTTGTTGGTGGGCGTGAACAGATGTGACCTGAAGTTATTGCCTTAATAGGGTTTCCCTTCCATTATCTGAGGGGGTCATAGAAGGGCTTTCCGACTCCTTTCCAAATAGTCCGTTTTAAGGAATTTATTGTTTGACTCCAATTGGGCCGTTACGTGGGGCTATTGAGTCGAGATTAACGCTTTTCCTTCGACATCCAAACGCCGCTTCTTAGAACTTTTTAAATCTTAAAGTTCTTTTAGTTATACAAACCTTAATACCCTTAATACGGAGAAAACAACAATTTAGAAGACCTTCAAAAAGGTTGAACAGGGGCGGATCGGGCCGCCGGGCTACCGAGCGATCGCTCGGTGGGCCGCTGTCCTCGAGGGCCGGTGAGGGCCAATTTTTTTTTTTTAAACTAAAATAGGAGTAAAAAAAAGCTGAAAGAGCAAAAAAAATTGGAGGTACTGAAACATTTCACACGGGCCTGGGCTATTCGAGGGGAAATCGAGGTTTTAAGAGTTAATTTTTCGTCGAAAAACTTCGAAATCGAGGTTTTAAGAGTTGATTTTTCGTTGAAAAACTTCGAAATCGAGGTTTTTTAGAGTTAACTTTTCGTCGAAAAACTTCGAAATTGTGGTTTTAAGAGTTGATTTTTCGTCGAAAAACTTCGAAACCGAGGTTCTAAGAGTAAATTTTTCGTCGAAAAACTTCGAAATTGAGTGTAGCTGGGCTATTCAATAAGTAAAAGAACACGGAAATTGCACTTTAAACGCTGATTCTGAGGTTTTTTCAACAAAAATTGGCTCTTAAAACCATGATTTTGGGGTTTCTGACAAAAAATTGTCTCTTTGAAGTTGATTTGAGGTTTTTTTTTGAAACGGAAATTTGGCTATAGAAATGTTGACTTTGAGGTTTTTGACGAAAATAGGCTCTAAAAACTTTGATTTTGAGGGTTTTTAAAAGAAAAATTGGCTCTTATAATGTCGATTTTAAGGTTTTTCTCTTGTTTTGATCTTGCTCCACATATTTGGGGGATATTTGGAGAAAAGGCCGGTCCAGTGGATGCGCTCGGTGGGCCGAAAACGGCCGATCCGCCCCTGAGGTTGAATTATATTTGAATCTGATTCTAAGATCAGCAACGTATGTAGAATCAAAAGGAACTTTTTAATGATAAAAGTGTCAAATTCTTTAAACTTCCTCAACTCCCTTAAGTTCCCAAGCTTCCTTACCCTCTCCAACCTCCCTTGAATCCACCAAAGTTCCTCACCTTCCCTAACCTCCCTTATATAATCCAAAGTCCTCCCCCCTTAAATCCCCATTATTTTTCATCTCCCCCAACCACCCTTAAATTACCCAAACTCACTCATTTCCCCACTCCCTTCAAATCCCCCAAACTCAAATACCTCCCTCAAAAAGTCACTCTGAAGTCTTCACTCTTTCTAAGATCGCGTTTTCTAGGTGACACAATATACACGTAATACATTTTTTTTAACGAAATAAATAAAAATAAATTATTTTCTTCTTTATTGCTTTCCAAAAAATTGAGCATCAACAATGATTTAAGGGCGCGAAATTAGATGATGCCATAAATCTTATGATCCTCATGAAAATTTCCTATTAAAACCCTTGAGTGTGCAAAATATTGATAAGGGGAAAAGGTAGGTCGTGAAATTCAAAACGAGACCTACGAATCTTTAACGTTTTCGGGTACTCAAAGTTGAAAGCTTTGGCCTGTCTCCAGCATCCCACTTTAAATATTACGAGCCGAAAGCCCTTATTTTATTCGAGACATTTTTGAATATTTTTCTATCTCTGAATATTGTTTGAATAAAAAAGGAACCTTATTTGTAAGGGGAATATAATTCGATTTGTTAGACTTCTTTTTTTTAAATAATTTCGTGCAAAAAAAAACTTTCCTTTTAAAAAGAGGAACGTTTTTAAGATGTTCAAGGACTGAAAATTACCAAAATGAATTTTAATTAATTTATCCGCCTTCTTTGAAAGGTTGAAAACTCAATTTTTATTCCGCTTGACAGGAAAAAGAAAAGGGCCGGGGAGAGTAAAAGTTTCGACCAATTTGGATCCCGGAGGCTCTTATCCTTCCCAAAAGAGAAATAAACGAAAACTCTTTGAATCCAACTTTGGTTGGTTACTTGCATTCTTTTTTAAAACTTCAAAAGGTTTTATAAACTCAAAAGTGTCCTTTAGGACCATCGGAAACCCTCTGCCACGGTCTATAACTTTCAAATGGTGGAGGGAAGTGGTGGTGGGGGGGGGGATGGTTGTGAGGTGGTGGGGGTGGATGAAGAGATGTGAGGAATGTGTGGGGAAATATTATTCAGCAGTTCTGGTAGTCCAGTCGCCAGAGCGAAAAAAAGAGGGTCTGCTGGAAGAAATTGGGGACTTTCGGACAGCTGATTTTCGGTTTTTTGCCTATAAGTCCTAAACTAAGCGTTTTATGACAAAACACACTCTATTCAATATTGTAGAGCATACAATTTTTAACAATTTATAACTAAATAAATTTTCCCGTAACCTTACTGCTTATCGAGATACGCCCTATCAAAGTTTGAGAATTTCAAAAAACAGATGGTTTAGGTCAATAACCATAGAACTGACCCATCAGACGCCAAATTGAACTAATTGAACCTATTAGAGGGCCAAAACCATCTGTTAGAGGGCCTAAACCATCTGTTTTTTGAAATTCTCAAACTTTGATAGGGCGTATCTCGATAAGCAGTAAGGTTACGGGAAAATTTATTTAGTTATAAATTGTTGAAAATTGTATGCTCTACAATATTGAATAGAGTGTGTTTTGTCATAAAACGCTTAGTTTAGGACTTATAGGCAAAAAACCGAAAATAAGCTTGGTTTTTCGCCCCTCCTGAGGGTAGCACAGGTTTCTCGAGTTCGAAAAATTAAGAGAGTCATCCCACCATAGCCCCAAACAAACTGTAAAAGTTTCGAAAAGTCCCCAATTTTTTCCATGTTCAATGTATGTATATATTGACTGGACTAATTAGAACTTGTTGATTAAAACTTTGAATTCTTAAGAAATTTCGAGTTATCGAAGTTCCCCTTCCATCCTACTTTTTTCTCCTCTTTAATGAAAAAATAAAAAAAAGTTAATATTTTAATTTGTTCATAAATCCTCAGAAATGCCATATCACGCCAACTCCCTCAACTACAAACTATTCCTCAACCGTCCAAGTTCTAGCAACTTCCCCTTAATTAGCCATATAAATATAATCGAAAGAAAAAAATTTAAAACAAAAAAAGGTTAATTCTTAAGAGTGGGCGAAGTTAATCTTGTTTAATCGAAATTTTAATATTTTAACCTTTTACACCTACGGCCCAGCGAGGGACGATTAATTAAATCTAATCCTTTTTACGAAAGGACCTTTTTGTTTCAGAGTTTTTCGCTTTTTTTTCATGACCGGCGAAATACAGGTCAATGTTGATAGGGGAGCTATATTTATGGGCACTTTCTTCCACCCTATTCCTCCGGCCACTTATCATCCCTTTCTTTACTTTCGCCTTTTCCTTCTCCCACACCATCCTTTTGATTTTATTACGTGGGAAGACTCTTCGCTTCTTTTTTATACCGTACAGAACCACTTGCGGTAAGTGGTCCCCATTTTTAGACCTTGTTGACAATAATTTGGAAAATTGGAAGAAAAAATGTAAAAAAAAAGATAACTTTTATATTGATTTTTTTTTTAATAAATCAAATTAATTGTTGAAAAGTAGAATTGTAAAGTGACACTGGCGGTGTGAAAAGATCGTGGAGCTTAGTAGCAAATCATTATCCTTCATCTAAATGAGGAATCTCTCGTTTTAGACGGGCCGGCTGTTGAGGGGGGAGGGGGAGGGTGGTGGTGGGGGGGGGTTGTGTGCTACTAAAGACGAAGAAAGATAAAGGACTAGTTTCCTCTTCCGTTGAGACAAAGGATTCCCCCATTCCCCCGACCCTAACTTTACCCCACACCCGACGTCAGAGAAGCTTCCTTCAAAATCCCATCCCCTCCCCCACCCTCCAGCCGGTCTCCTCTCAACCCTCTCATTAGAGAAAAGCCGACATATCCAGTCCTGTCCAAAAGTGAGAAAGGAAAAGATCCTAGGAACCATTTTCTCAACCTAAAACAGATTGAAAAAGACTTTTATTTTTATTTTATAACTTCAGAGAAACATCAAATTTTGACAGTAAACCACAGATTAGTAATCAGCCACAAAAAACCAAAAAAAGAATTCCCTAATCACTGAGCTCTGAATACCCTAATGAACTACTGATTACCCTAATTACCACTCTCTGAGTATTCTCAATTCTGAATATCCTGATCACCACCCAATGAACACCATTATCACCACCCTATGAATACCCTAATTACCGCCCTCTGAAGTCTGAATACCTTAATGAACTACTGATTACCCTAATTACCACTCTCTGAGTATTCTCAATTCTGAATATCCTGATCACCACCCAATGAACACCATTATCACCATCCTATGAATACCCTAATTACCGCCCTCTGAAGTCTGAATACCTTAATGAACTACTGATTACCCTAATTACCACTCTCTGAGTATTCTCCATTCTGAATATCCTGATCACCACCCAATGAACACCATTATCACTACCCTATGAATACCTACCCTTATTACTGCCCTCTGAAGTCTGAATACCCTAATCAACCCCTATGAATACCATAATTAGTACCACTCTGAATGCCCCAATCATTACCCTCTGAATTCCGTGATCGCTAACCTCGAAATACCCTGATCATCACCCTAGAATACCCTAATCACTGCCCTTCTTCACCATTCCTTAGGTGTGAGGAACTTGGTCCCGTTATTGTTGTATAATTTTTGTTTATTCTGAATGTTTTCTAAGTGTTTATTTTGATGAAATTCGAAGTTTACAAATTGGAGGAGTAACATAAGAAGGGTTCCTCGACTAAATTAATCAAAAAGCGATAAAATAGGATCGTAAAGTTACTTTATAATTGAATAGTGAGGGATCCCCGCGGGTGGAATTAGACAAAATACGTCATTCTGTTAATTATCAAGATTGTGGTGATGTAAGTTGGGAATCAAACTATTCGTTGGAGTGTAAAACTTGCCTCTCCGGGTTTAATTTCCTCTCGGAAGGATCATGATTTTATTAATTAAGGTCTACCCTTGAGGAAGATGGAAGACCGCAGCCGAGTCGCTTTCCTCTCCGCAAGTGCTCTTCAAGAACCTTCCAAGGTAAAACTAGAATAAGAAGACCCTTTCAATTTGGCAAAAAGCTTTTTTTAGACTGAAAACTGACATTTTTTTTTGTTCCAAAATTTTAACGACTTCAAAGGCTGAGGTAAAAAAAGTTTCCGAAATAAAAAACGCGATGCATCAACTTGATGAGCTCCCTTTTCCTCCTAATTCACATTTAATGAGAAAACCCTAACGAAGTTTCATTTAGTACAAAACGTTTCCGACTGAATAAATAAACGAAAAACGTTCTACTGTTCGTGAATACCGGAAAACGTTGCGGGTTTAGTCTATCCAATTTCTGTAAGAGTCGAGTCGGATAAGCTCCCTGAATGTCAAATTAAAGAAAAAGGTCTTGTAAACAGAGAGAAGTCGAGGTCAGTTTTACATGGCCCGATTCCAGGAAAGCTCCTATTCACTCGCAAAAAATAATAAAAGATGCCAGAAAAGGAAAATCGCCAAAGTTTTTTTTCCCCCAGATAAGAACTGGGAGATTTACGACCTTCCCATTAACAACAGATTTTCTGTAAACATGTTTCTTCATATGGGAGGGGGGATGATGGTACAGAAGGGCCACATTACTCAAATTTTTAAAAATCCCCCCACTCTTCCTCCTACATTCTCTTCTTCTGACTTTCCCCTACTCTACCCATTCTTATTTCTTAGCCTACCTTCCCCCACTCTTCCTCACACATTCTCCCGAATTCCTCTCACTTTCCCCACTTTTCCTCCCAAATTCCCCCAATCTTCCTTTTCGGTGCCCCACTCTTCCCCCCACATTACCCCATTCTTACCTCCCCCACTTCTGACCTTTTAAAGAGAATGTCGCATTTTGTTAAAGCCGAGTAAGAAGAAAAAAATGTATAATTTATTTCCAAAGTAAATTTTTTTGAAAAAAAGAAAAATAAATAAATTAATTAATTCCAAATGTTTGTACCAAAGAATATTAATCATGCAAATTCAATTTGATTTTTCATCAAAGGAAAATTTGCAATTTCGTTTGTATGCTATTGTTTATGAAACAAAAAGAATATTACTTTATATATTGTTTTAATTATGAATTTTCCAAGAAACGTACTTTAACAGTCAATAACTGGGAAAGAGGTTCGAAATTGGAGTAGCACTTTATGTTCAGGGAAAATATTCTACATCAAATAAAAGGGTCAAAGTCAACCTGAAAACATTTCACTGCCGCATTTCGGATTTTATGAGCTCCCTTGCCTCATCCCCCTAGGGTAGGATGGGAAATTAAAGATACCTTAATTATTATTCATACGCAGACAGCATTTTTAAAGTATTCTATACATTGCATACAAGAATATATACAACTATGCTGAAATTAGAGAACTTTACAATTAAAATGTTTGGTACACCCGAAAAAAGATCCATGTTTTATTCAATTTAGAATTTTACACCGCTAATTTCGTCTTTTACAAGGTAGAAAGTGTGTAAAAAGGTGAGGTGGAAGAAGAAAAGTTTAGTCACTTTTATCCCGTGAAGCCACTTGGGAAAGAGAAGAAAAAAGGAAACCCTCGGCTTTTTCAATTGCGGGTGAAAACCACCCTTTCACTTCGTATAGAACAGAATGACGTAATCCGACATTGAAGTAGCTACTTTATTTGTCTCATTCTCAGTTTTATTATTTTCAACGTAATTAGCCCAACAACCATTTTTACTCGCATCGGTAGGTAAATTATATTAAACAAATTAAAGTTTTAATTCAGGGCTCTACTGTCCTATCCACTCGGACAATTGGTCCACATTCCTCATCATCCTTCACCACCCCGACCTTCACCCACTTCTCCACTACCTCCAGGGGCGGATCGGGCCCCGCCGGGCTACCGAGCGATCGCTCGGTGGCCGCTGCCCTCGAGGGCCGGTGAGGGCCAATTTTTTTTTAAACTAAAATAGGCGCAAAAAAAAAGCTGAAAGAGGAAAAAATTCGAGGTACTTTAAGAGTTAATTTTTCGTCGAAAAACTTCGAAATCGAGGTTTTAAGAGTAAATTTTTCGTTGAAAAACTTCGAAATCTAGGTTTTAAGAGTAAATTTTTCGTCGAAAAACTTCGAAATCGAGGTTCTAAGAGTTAATTTTTCGTCGAAAAACTTCGAAATCGAGTGTAGCTGGGCTATTCAATAAGTAAAATACCTAAAAACACGGAAATTGCACTTTAAACGCTGATTCTGAGGTTTTTTGAACAAAAATTGGCTCTTAAAACCATTATTTTGGGGTTTCTGACAAAAAATTGTCTCTTTGAAGTTGATTTGAGGTTTTTTATTAAAAAACGGAAATTTGTCTTTAGAAATGTTGACTTTGAGGTTTTTGACGAAAATTTGGCTCTTAAACCTTTGATTTTGAGGCTTTTGGACGAAAATTGGGCTTTACAAATGTTGATTTTGAAGAAAAATTGGCTCTTAAAATGTCAATTTTAAGGTTTTTGAAGAAAATTTGGCTCTTAAAACCTTGATTTTGAGATTTTCGACGAAAAAAAGGCTTTTAAAACTTTTATTTTGAGGTTTATGGACGAAAATTGGGCTCTTGAAACTTTGATTTTGAGGTTTCTGACGAAAAATATCTCTTAAAACTTTGATTTTGAGGTTTTTAGACGAAAATTAAGCTTTACAAATGTTGATTTTGAAGAAAAATTCGCTCTTAAAATGTCAATTTTAAGGTTTTTGACGAAAAAAGGCTCTTAAAACTTTGATTTTGAGGGTTTTTAAAGAAAAATTGGCTCTTATAATGTCGATTTTAAGGTTTTTGATGAAAAATAGCGTTAAAATATGTTCAGAAAGAGAAGGAAAAACTAAATTTTTGGGGGATATTTGGGGGGGGAGGGCCGGTCTAGGGGATGCGCCCGGTGGGCCGAAACGGCCTATCCGCCCCTGACTACCTCCCATCTATTCCCGAAACCTAACCTCCCATCCTCGACATCCTTGACCTTCACAACCTCCCCCAACGTTCTCTTTTCTTTCCAACATAATAAACTGTATTGGTTTTTACCTTTCACTGAGTGCTACAGTTTGAAATCTTTTAGAAGTCATAGCTTTGTTTTTCATCTCTTTTTTTCATATTTATCTTGAAACGTAGAAAAATAAAAAGCGTGTATTATGCTTTTCCTTGTAAATCCAATAGAAGCGGACGGAGTAAGCAAGAAAAGTCACGTTCACGAAAGAATGGGAAGGGAAATAAAAAAAAAGCCTTTATGTTTATACAAACTTTTTTTTTTCCTTCACAATATCATTTTCCGTTTGCTATGTAAGTGTATTAGGAAAGCTTTTATTTTCTCGGTTTTATTATATTTTTATAGGTAAGAGAAATGGAGCTTTGATCATCTAGGGGATGAACTTCCGTGGGAATCACTTATCTTCCCTTCCTCCATTTTAATTACATTTCTCAACATACTAACGACGTCAAAACCTCTCCCAACGAGATTACGTTCGACGAAAAACAATTTTCCGCAATCTAACTTTACCCGCGTGAGAAATCGTTGCAAACTTTATATAATCGAGTCTAAATTTTTTTTAAATATTAAACGTTTAGGGAGTTTTCAAGCATTAAAAAAATCGGGGCTCTACAGACCTCTCCACAAACACCAAATTTGATATGGCAGGTTCAAAGAGAAAACTTTTGTTAAAAATGTCGTGAAGAAAGTGGAAGGAACTGATTAGAACTCTTTGGGTTGAAATTAGCCTGGAAAGAGTTAAAGGACGATGCCCGCACGACATAAAAGCCAAGCGGGTTTAGCGTAAGCGGATGGGGGCTTCTTAAAAGTAAAAAAGGGGGAATTTTATGTTTTAAAAACGTTTTCTCCGTTCTAACCTATTAAACAAGTCCTCGGAAAAGGGCTTTACAAACATGAAATGAACCAAGTGTCTGATATAGAATGAGAGGCGGCCCTAAGCCGGCTTTTAGACATGACACTGATATTGCCAATAAAAACGGTTACGATCCCAGTGCAGACGCTTTTTCCGGACTTGCTCCTTTTTTTCCCTCTTACGTTTCCAATAAGGGAAGGATGAAGCTTTTAACTTCCGGATCTCTTTGTGGGAAGAAGTTATTGGTTTCGTGGCTCTTGAGAGATTTCGAAAATGAAGTTTTGAATTCAAATTTTTCAAGGTCCCTGATAACCATGTTTTTAACGCCTATAGAAATTAAATCAAATAGTCAACACTTTTTTTTTAAAGTTCTATTTTTGACTCAAGAACCAGCTGTGCTGAATCATCAAGAACCATCCACTATTCTCCCATCACCTCTTACTCTCCTCGACCATCCCCAACATAACACCACCTCATCAAATGCCTGGGCTAAGTATTCAATTGGCTATTGCGACTACCCACTGCCTGACATTCAGAAACTTAAGGCAATACAATCCCTACAGCACTTCACTGTATCCAGTAGTACTCCTCACCTTATCAGCCGCCTAGTATTCAAGGCTAATGACCATAATAAGTGTGAACTGGGCAATCTCTCCAGTGGCACCTCACATCTCATCAACTCCCTACTTATTGCCAAATGCTTGCCTACTACTCTCATGCCTAGTGCATCCTATCCACCATTCACTGCCTGTAAACTACTCGCCTAATATTGGCCACAGTTACTGCCTATAAATAAAAGCGCTCCATTTCATAAATTCATCTGCTTAATAACCAACATATGATGGTCAGTTTTATTATTAATTATTTTTAAATAAAATAGAAAATAGTTCCGTGAAATCATTAATAACGTTGCCTTACGGACGATTTGATCCGTGCGAACAATACAGACATAAATCACTCTTTCCATCCCCACATATCCTTTTCCTATTGAACTTTTTTTCTATCTCTTTTCCTTTATATTGAGACGTGTCCATTTGTTAAGCGGACAGATACAGGTTGAAGATTTACGGTCGATATCTGAGGTGGAGAATAAAAAAAAAATTGTTTGACCCAGTCGATTCGGCTAGGTCAGGTGAAGGACGGGTTTAGATATTATGGTACTGGACAAAGAGCCTTGACGCATGAGTGCCTATACCTGTTCCATCTCTTTTATAGTGAGGAATAAAAAAAAAAATTGTCAACCGTCAACTTTTTATACTCGCATCCGACCTCAAATCGTCCGGCAAGGTCCTCTACTCCCAAAAACCTTTTTTTTTATCATCCCGGACTCTCAAATGCCTCTAGGAGAAAAATGGAATCGAACAGTTTTCTCAAGGGAACATTTCCGCGATAATGGGACGTGTAGTAATCGATAAGATCCATTTTGGCGTTGATGCAAATGTCGGGCGAATCGCTCTATCAGATATTCATGGAGGAATTGCGATAGGGTCGACTCGTTATCTGATTCGGGTCGAAACCCTGTCGAGGTATCCGGGGAGACCAGTTAGCATTTGAACCGGATCGAATATCCCATTCACAATTCCAATTTTCGATCCTTACTTGACAATGATTGAAAATCTAACTTTAGAAAAAAAATGTCAACGACCTAGTTATGCAACCGCAATTTCATAACAAGATTTATCATTGCCAAGTTTTCATTTTTTATTTGTACAAAATTGTATGCATGCAGGCAATTAACGCTAACTTTCTTCAATTTACCCCTCCTCATACCTCAGCAACTACTATTGAAGGATCTGCAAAAGGTGGTCCCGAGTCGACAAGAGTTTTTGACCTCTAGCTCCAAAACTATAGGTTCTAGGGACTTGACTGCTGAGAACAAAATAAAAGTTTATAAAATTTTGCGTCTAACGAGCTTTCCGGAGTGAAAATCAGTCTAGCCGTTTAGCCGCCATTGATGGTCAAAAACCATATTTTGTATGAAGAAAAGTAAGGCAAACAAGTGCTCTGCAGACAGTTCATATACTATAAATAAAATCCAAAGTTGAGAAAGTTCGGGAGGCAAACACTTTTGGGTAATAGTCTAGACTCGACTGGAAACTCGTTAATCTAACCAAGGACAGTGCTCGGATCATTACCTAATAATTTGTTTATAAACTATAAATCAGACTCGAGTCATAAAACATCGATATTTTATCATTTTAAGGCGTTATTTAGATATTTATGAAACAAAATATTGGGAATCTTGATTAAAATTTACGGCTTTTAAAATATAACATGGAGATAAAGTTGGTTATTCCGTGATTTACTGCTTTCGAACAAGATTTTTTTATGATGTCATTTCAATGTGAAAAACTTTTTTCTAATTAAGTTCCTTTATAGTTGATGGCTGTATTAAAAAACAAAATTTTAAAAAAATCAGCCAGCCGTTCATGGTCATTTAGTGGGCAGTTGCATTAGAAGCCAAAAGATGCAGGCTTCAAGATGGTGAATTATAGATGATAGTTATGTAAAGGAAACTGGTAGGTGATTTATAGTACAAAGAGGCGGTCTAGAGTTTTCAAAAAGTAATTGCCTCCGATCGACATCTACCATGACTAAACATCAAATCAATTTTCAATTAGATATCAAATTCAAATGAGATATTGTTCTTCGGCATGACATCTGCCATCTAAGGTGAAATGATCGTTGGACGCGCAATCAGACGATCATTGCCTTCCTAAGATTCCCTTCTTGGGTCAAACCTATCCCATAAGCTAATAGTCGCTAATAGCCCATTGAAATCGCCCTCATATTGAGATTTACTGCCTTTAAAAGGTAATCAAAGAATTCTTCAATTTGGCTCTTCAATAAAAATAAAATTGTGTCCTTGACATTTTATAGTCGTAAAAAACTACTTTTCATAGCAATAATTTTCCCATTAAAATTATTAACAAAGGCGACGTAATTAGAGTTAAATGAATTTCAATTGGTCGTTTTCCAGACGCTTTCCGTCGGAAGTAGTCGCTCCTGACAAACGAATCTTATGTTTGAAACATGAAAAATGGGTGATTACAAAATATTAGCACGTTTCTCATTAACTAATCGGTCCATGTACGGAATTTTAATTAACTAATTAGAAATTTCAAATTTTGCAAATTTTTTTTGAGAAAACAGCGAAACTGAGAGAGAGTTTTTGAGCTAAATAAAGTAGTTTTAGATCTTTAAGATGAAATCGAACATTTGCCAAATATACACGAACCCCCCTTAGACATTTAGTCCAGTCAAACTAAGCCCGAAAAGGCCAAACAAAAGAAAAAAATAATGTATTTGTTTCTCTACGGAAATTGGAGGAGTTAGTCCTATGATTAACAAAAAAAAAGTGCATAACCGAAACCCGTGCGCTTTGGAGTCAGGAGTGTTTTTAAGGTGATTTTTTTCGTTTTTTCGCCAATATCTCGAAAACCGTAAATTGTAGGTGAAATAATGTTTAGTACAAAATTAAAGATAATTAAATTTTCTATAATTTTGAGCCAATATGATTTTTTCGTAGGACCAAACGTTTCTGAGCTACGAGGTCGCAAAAAACCGGGGTTTTCTATTTTGACCTCTAAAGGACAGAAGACGTAATCTAATCAAAAAAGTAGACTTAGTAAAAAAGGTAGAGAATTTAATTACCTTTTAAAGTAACTCTCAAAAAGCAATTAACGATAAATAGGCAGGGGTGGGGGTAAATTTCAAAAATACATTTTTTACTCGAAAAGGACCTGTCGCCTCGTAGCTCAGAAACCTTTGGTCCTACCGAAAATCTTAGTAAATCAAATATGTAGCAAATTTTATAGGCTTTAATTTTGTTTTTATTCATTTTTTTTTTAAATTTCAATGTTTGAATGAAATTTTTTGAAATTTACCCCCACCCCCGACTTTTGACCGTTAATTTTTTTAGGGTTGGTTCTTAAAGGTAATTAAATTCTCTAAAACTTTTACTAAGTACACCTTTTTGATTAGATGACGTCTTCTGTCCTTCAGAGGTCAAAATAGAAAACCATGGTTTTTTTGCGACCTCGTAGCTCCGATACGTTTGTTCCTACAAAAAATCTTATCACCTCAAAATTATAGGAAATTTAATTATCTTTAATTTTGTACTAAAACTTTTTTCGCCTACGACCTACGGTTTTCGAGATATTAGGAAAAACGAAAAAAATCGCATTAAAAACGCTCTATCGTCCAAAGCGCACGGGTTTTGGTTATGGACTTTTTTGTGGTTAATCAGGGGACCAACCCCTACACATTTCAATGGATAAACAAAATACCTTATTTTTTTCCACCCCCAGGATTAGTTTGACTTTACTAATTCCCCTCCAGATACATCTTGTTTAATCCTTCTCACAATGCGTTTTCCATTTCTTTCCATTTCAGTTTCTTGTCTATATTGACCCCTAGGAGCTGAACCCAATCAAAAATCTGGGGAGATTATGATAAGTCTCTGAGTCCCCCATTTCTTTATGTTAGATTCATTAAGAGGCATCCGTCATCAATCCTAGTGGGTATCTCATTCAATTTTTGAGGAAGGAACCCACAAGATCAAGTGATCAATTAAAAAATCATCTCAAAGTAGGTATAACTACAATTTTTTCACGAATTTCAATTTCGACTCTATTTTATTTTTTTTAAAAAAAAAGACTTCGAATTCACCAAAAGCATTTATTGAAGATTTTCCTATTAAAGAAGAAGTTAACCAAAAGAAAAGTTTTTCAGTTGAAAAAGTAAAACGTTTTACGCTTAAAGAAATTCAAGTAATGCATAGAAACCTTTGAAATTGTACCCCATGGAGAATTAAGACTTTTGAAATGTTGCACGACTTTCATTAAAGACGAAGCAAAAGACATAAAACAGGAGAAAAAAATGCACATTGATTTGACAAACGGAAACAAAAAAAAAATTAATTTTATAGGTAAAAATTAGCATAATAGAAATAAAAAAAAATAAACCGACCTTGCGTTTTGTATACTCCGATATAAGACAATACACTTGAACACTTAAAACACTCCCGAGAAGAGGCCACAATAAAGCAAAAAGGTCGACTAAACAGATTCAAGAATCCCTCCCCACTTGAGAGGATCGCGTTAAGTTCGACTCCCCTACCAAGAAATCAAAAGGTAGGTAAAAAAAATATCTCAAATGTAATTTTTCAATTATTCATTTTTTCTCCTTTTTTCGCCGATTTCCGGAGGAACGCAGGCCATTGAGGTCGACCTTACTAAGGCGGCTTTTTATTTAGCAATCATTATTTAGCCACTAAAAGAAAAAAATTAACATCTTCCTTAACCTTTAAAATGAAGCCGGTCCGGACTCGTTGGTATGAATAGTTCTGAATGGCGAGCCGTTTGCCAACTTAAAACGCTCGTATCTTGAAAACGGATAATCCGTTTACTCTTTTTTTTTTCTTCTTATCCGTCAGAGAATTGCTTTTTAACTTTTAAGATGTTATTTTAAATTTTTAAGAAGATAAAAGAGGAAAACAAGATTTTATGAGACATTTATCCGCAATCTCTGTCCTCGAATGGGAGGAAACCCATTAAAGGCTGCTGGGCTTCATAAAATGGTTAAATCTTTGCCTACCGTTTTATTTTCAAGGCGAAAGTGCACTTGAAGGAGCCTTTTGGATTGACCCAAATCATTGCCTATCAAGATTTTAATCATTTTTAAATCTAATCCATCTTTCACCCAATTATTTTTCAATTAAAACGATTCGTGAACATCGTCGCGAGTAGAAAATGGTGAAATATTACACCCCGACCTTCATCTCCGGTAACAAAATGTCACAATGTCACCGGCCCAGGCGCGTGGAAAAAGTTCAAGAAACCAGATCTCCAAACGAGAGCCTCCAAGTCTTTTAATCTCCTATTCGCTACTTAAATGTTTTAATAAGAAAAAGTGTAAGGTTAATGAAGTTTTTATAAATTGGGAAAATAAATCAGGAAAAGTTAAATAAGATCTGTTATCCATTTGTTATCCGAAATGTTATCCATTCATTATCAGTTCTCGGTGGTGTAATGGATAGCACGTTGGAGTACCAATTCGAAGACGCGGGTTCGATTCCCGTCCGGGAGCCAATTTTTGAATCTTACTTAACTTTTCCTGATTTATTTTCCCAATTTATTACGATTGTAATCCTGAGGTGCGGTCACCTCGATAACGAATAATTAGATTGAAATGAAGTTTTTACCTTTAAAAGTCTGCTTCTTCCCCATTGATGAAATGATGTTTAAAATGAGCCTATTCAGGTCTCAATCGGACTGATAGACCCTTGAGAATAACAAAAAGTCTTTAAATGCTTAAAAATCAAGCCATAAGTTTTGTGGCAAAAGAATGAAAATAAAGGGCCACTCGATTTCAAAAAACGATCAAAAATCAAGGTAAAAAGAGCCTTTTTTTGTCATAAAGGAAACAATCTAGCTAAAAGGCTCTCTAATGTCCAAAAATCGAGGTAAAAATGGCCTCTACTGTCCATAAATGATCAAAAATCAATCTAAAAAGGGCCCTAATGTCCAAAAAGGATTAAAAATCAAGGTGAAAGGGGCCCTTTTCATTGTAAGCGAACAAAATCTGGTTATAAGGGCATCTAGGGCCCAAAAAAGGCCAAAAATCAAGCAAAAAAAGGAACAAATCTAGTTAAGAAGGCCTAGTGTCCAAAATGATCATAGGAGCAACTAAAATAGGAGTAAAAAAAAGCTGAAAGAGCAAAAAATTGGAGGTACTGAAACATTTCACACGAGCCTGGGCTATTCGAGAGGAAATCGAGGTTCTAAGAGTTAATTTTTCGTCGAAAAACGTCGAAATCGAGGTTTTAAGACTTAATTTTTCGTCGATAAACTTCGAAATCGAGGTTTTAAGACTTAATTTTTCGTCAAAAAAATTCGAAATCGAGGTTCTAAGAGTTAATTTTTCGAAATCGAGAGTAGCTGGGCTATTCAATAAGTAAAAAACCACGGAAATTGCCCTTTAAATGCTGATTCTGAGGTTTTTCGAACAAAAATTGGCTCTTAAAACCATGATTTTGGGGTTTCTGACCAAAAATTGTCAACGGATTGTAAACGGAAATTTGGCTTTAAAAATGTTGACTTTGAGGTTTTTGACGAAAATTTGGCTCTTAAACAAAGGATTTTGAGGTTTTTGGACGAAAATTAGGCTTTACAAATGTTGATTTTGAGGTTTTTGAAGAAAAATTGGCTCTTAAAATGTCAAGTTTAAGGTTTTTGACGAAAAAAGGATCTTAAAACTTTGATTTTCAGCGTTTTTAAAGATAAATTGGTTCTTATAATGTCGATTTTAATGTTTTTGATGAAAAATAGCGTTAAAATATGTTCAGAAAGAGCAGAAAAACTAAATTTTTGGGGGATATTTGGGGGAAAAAAGGCCGGTCTAGTGCATGCGCCCCGTGGGCCGAAAACGGCCGATCCACCCCTGTGGATGACAAGCAGCATACCGTCGGACGGCCGCGGCTCTTCGGGAATTTTCCAATCTCCCGGTGGGCCTGTCCGACCCTGCTAGAAATAGAGTACTTTTACAAAATGTAGGTAAATCATTGTTCGTTAAAACGCCTTCAAAATCGGGTCTCAATCGGACTAATAGTTTTCGCTTACCGTCCTGCCGTCACTGCATT
Organism: Orius laevigatus; assembly: GCA_018703685.1. Taxonomy (NCBI): domain Eukaryota; kingdom Metazoa; phylum Arthropoda; class Insecta; order Hemiptera; family Anthocoridae; genus Orius; species Orius laevigatus. The sequence goes on from JAGWEN010001240.1 coordinate 29,930, forward strand.
TTTCCGTTGATTCCTATCAAACTTACCTCAAGGAAAGTCGTTTTTTTGCCATCGAATATGCAATTTTAAAATAATTTAGGAGATTAAAAGTAAATATTTTCATTCTTGGATTTGGTGTAATCAGAGAAGCTTATGTCTTATCGTACACGTTAATTTCATGGGTCCCGATAATCAAGGGGCGTAATTATCAGACATTAGGCTTTCCCGAAGGTTTTATCCCTTTTAATCCTCCCCTAAATTATCGCCCTTTTCCGTTTCGCTCGGAATATCCGAATAACGCCATTCTCGGTTGAGAAGTCTCGTCCCGGTCGGCTTTAACTTTCCATCAACCTTGCCAGTCGGGTTTAAATAAAACTTTTCGTAACTCGTCCACTTTTCCAAAGATTCACGCTTTTCAGGGCACGGGCTGCAATTTATTCCTGGTTCTAGTTTCTCCTGAGTTGTCTCAATTTGATCAAATTTCACATTAATGGGGCATCCCGTCCTCGAACATTTTTTGACGATTTTATAACAATTCGCACCCGAAGAAACGTCTGCGATAAAACATCGACATTTTGACTTTTCGAGCTTTTCGACGTTTTTTTGGAGTTTCCGTATTTTGAAAAGCGATGAGGCGACCAGTTCGGGTGAAGGATCATACGAGAAGGCTTTCCTGAGTTCGATCTTGATTTTTTGAGCTTTTCGTCGATTTGACGATTCTGGAAAACTTTCGAGCCTTTTCGAAATGGACGAGAGCCTCCTTAGAAGGGAAACGAGATCCTCGCGGTACGCCTTTATATCTTTTTCCCGCGACATTTCACTTAAATTTTCCCAGATGATTTTTAGCTCCTTTGATGTTTAAAGTTCAAGTTAAAAATAAACGTTGATGGTTTTTTTGGATCAATCATCTATTGATGAATATATATTCGGTTGGACCCCCTTTTCCGAGGGGTTTTCGCCTGTTGAAAAGGGGAGAAATTACCATAAAATCTAAGATTCAAATCCCAGGGTTCTTCTTCGGGCGTACTCTCCCACAGGCTTCCTTTTCCTGTCCCATCATCTCTCCCCACTCCTCCGCCCCCTCCCCCGACCCCCTTGAGACCCCTTATCTTTCAAATTATTTTCTTTTTACTTTCCACCTTCGTCTCATTTTATATTCGAGAGTTTTTGTATTTTGAAATTTTAAGCTCCTAATCAATATTTTCAATTTCCAGGCAAAGTAACTTAAAAACGAGACTTTCTTGATCTGGAGGTAAAACTATTAGTCCGAATGAGACCAGATTAAACTTATTTTTTTTTTAATGCTGAATGTCCTCCAATTTGTTGTCCTGCATCTATTGGAACTTTGGCTCCAGAGCCAAAAACAGAAATAAAACTTCATTTTTGGCAACCGAGCCAGAACTATTAGTCCGATTGAGACCGGATTAGGCTCATTTCGAAATTGTATAAAATTTAGAATGTTTTGTATATTACAGGGGCGGGGGGTGGATGCCCCCTTGTGACCCAAAGAGAGAGAGAGAGAGAGAAGTGAGAGAGAGGGGGAGAGGGGGGAGGGAGAGGGGGAGGAGAGAGGGGAGGGAGACAGAGAGGGCGAGGGAGAGGGCGAGGGAGAGGGCGAGGGAGAGGGAGAGGGAGAGGGAGAGGGAGAGGGTGAGGGATAGGGAGAGGAGGGTGGGAGAGGGGGTGGGAGAGGGGGAAGGAGAGGGGGAGGGAGAGAGAGAGGGATGAGGGAGAGGGGGAAAAGAAAGAACACAAAATCGTCAATATGAACATTTTAAGAGCGACTTTTTCATCAAAAACTTCAAAATCAGGGTTTTAAGAGCCAAATTTTCATCAAAAACCTTAAAATCAAAATTTAAAAAGCAAAATTTTTCCTCAAAAACCTCAAAACCTCAAATTCAAGGTTTTAAGGGACATTTTTTCTTCATAAGCTTTAAAATTAACTTTTAAGAGACAATTATTTTTCGTCAAAAATCCTCAAAATCAACGTTTTAAGAGCTAATTTTCGTTTGAAAAACCTCAAAATCAACGTTTTGGGAGATAGTTTTTCGTCAAAAACCTGAAAATCAACATTTTAAGGTTCTCTTTCGTCAAAAACCTTAAAATTTACATTATTTGAGTAAAAATCTTTCATCAAAAACCTCAAAATCAACGTTTTAAGAGATAATTAGTTTTCGGCAAAAACCACAAACTTAACGTTTTAAGAGATAATTCCTGGATCTGCCTCTGGTATATTAGAAAAGTTCTATATTAAAGGTTACTTTGTCTCCAGAGATAACAAACAGAATTTAAAAAAATCTGGAGCGAAAACTATTAGCCCGATCGAGACCAGTTTCTTTTGGTTGGTTCTGCATCCTAGTTGAGTGAAGAAAAAGTTACAATTTAAAGTTTCATTTTTTGTCAAGATCTAGTTTTATGAAATGGATATTTTTCCATTATAAAATGATTTATCGCCCGGGCGGGTTTCGTAATACAATCTAAGGTATTCATAATTTTCATTTTCTTTGTGTCTAATATGACATCATACCAGTCTATTCATATTTCTTGGCCTACATTTAAGAAATTCGACGTTCGTCGTTCTATATAAGTTTTTCGTTTTTTTAAGGATATTTTGTTGTTTAAATAAAAGAGGCGTCGATATTTTGCGTCGTTGTCGTTTTTATTCGAATAAGAAAAACTTGGTTACAATTTCTGGTGATGCGAAGCGTGAAAAAAATGCAAAAGACTTGCTTCACAACGCCCACATCGACAAGATGGGATGCTTTGCGAACCGGAAGGTGTCTCTATTACACAAATCCGGTCCCTCCCTCCCCTCCTCACCTCCACCCCACCCCCACCAACACTCACCAAGGCGACACTCTTCACTTCTGTATGGAAATTCAACAAACGACCCTATTGTCGCCGAAATGGAGTTTAGCCGAGCAGACAATCCTCCAACAAGATAAACATTCGATTGGCCAACTCGGAGAAGAAACTAATTTACTCCTCTACCCCCATTTAAATATTTATCTCGTTTCAATTCGGGACGTTAGTTTCCACATATTTAAATTTTAATTAGAACCCGATAGTTGAAATTAAGGCCAATGTGGGAAATTCGAAAACACAAAAAGTTCACTCTGATCTACTTTTTCGAAAAGGTTTTGTGGAGAGCTCTGGTGGGAGATTCACAAACTGGAGTTGGAGTGGTCTTCATCAGTCCATACTTCGAGAAAGTTTGAGTTGTGGAGTGCTTACTCCAGACCATTTTAATGCATTTTTATGTATTATTGGCTTCCAGGGACGGACTGGGACCTTAGAGCGTGGGTGGGTTTTCAGTTAAGGGGCGCCCGGATGTGGCGCAGAAAATTTTGAGAGAAAATTGGCTCTTAGAAAAATATATACAGCAAAAACAGAGGTTTTCAAACTTTTTCACAGTGCGCCCCCCTAAACTTAAAACAAATTAAAACCTTTGCCCCCCTCCCACCCTAAAGTTTTGAGTGTTAACTTTGAGGTTTTTGAATGAAATTTGGGTTTTAAAATGTTGATTTTGAGGTTTTTGACAAAAAATTGTCTTTATAAATGTGAGTTGAATATAAGGTTTTTTGATAAAAAATTAGGCTGTTGTTGATTTTGAGGTTTTTGACAAAAGAAATTGCACTTAAAACGTTTTGAGATTTTTTGACAAAAATTGGTCTTACAACCATGATTTGGAGGTTTTTGACGAAAAATTGTCAATTGAAATTTGATTTTGGGGTTTTTTGACGATAATTAGGCAATTATAAATGTTGATTTCGAGGTTTTTTGACATAAATTAGGCTTCATAAATGTTGATTTCGAGGTGTTTTGACCAAAATTAAACTTTAAAAATCTTGATTTTGAGGTTTTTGGACGAAATTAGGCATCATAAATGTTGATTTCAAGGTTGTTTGACCAAAATTAGGCTTCATAAATGTTGATTTCGAGGTTTTTTGACCAAAATTAAACTTTAAAAATCTCGATTTTGAGGTTTTTGACGAAAATTTGGCTTTTTAAATGTTGATTTCGAGGTTTTTGGACGAAAATTAGGCTTCATAAATGTTGATTTCGAGGTGTTTTGACCAAAATTAAACTTTAAAAATCTTGATTTTGAGGTTTTTGGACGAAATTAGGCATCATAAATGTTGATTTCAAGGTTGTTTGACCAAAATTAGGCTTTAAAAATGTTGATTTCGAGGTTTTTTGACCAAAATTAGGCTTTAAAAATGTTGATTTTGAGGTTTTTGACGAATTTTTGGGGAAATTTGAAAACTTGAGCTTTCCTACACCCTCCCCCCCGCGGGCCAGTCCGCCCCTGTTGGCTTCATAACAAGTAAAAACGTGCAGGTTTAGTCTGAACTCCTTATGTGGAGAGCTCTGGTGGGAGACACACAAACTATCTTCAGTCCTATCGCGGTACTTTCCTTGTCATGCTTTTTCTATAATCTATGCTAATATTTTTCCAGAAACAATAAATTTCTCCTCTTTAGGTTGGTCTTGGAGTAAAACTAAGGATACAAATCGAATCAGACTCGCAGATCAGCCACTGGAAGGCCTAATGGAAGGGGATCCGCTCGGAATGCTAATCAACACTAATGTCAGCATCTAAAACCTTCCTTGACACAATTTGAATAGGAGAGCATTTGTTTACCCTTTCATACGTGCATCTTTGAATATTAATTCCGACCCAGAGACAATTTTCGTCCCA
>JAGWEN010001241.1:0-34613 GCA_018703685.1 Orius laevigatus
AAACTTAAATATAATATATTTTTCACTCGTGTCACCAAATATAATATTTTTATTCCATTGTTACACCAAAGTATTTATTTTTTGACACTAAATACAAATTATTTTTTGACACTAAAAATATTCATTTGGACACTAAGATAAGAGAGTTGTGAACACTAAGATAATTGATTTGTGTTACTTGTGAAAACAAATGTTGTGACACATACAGATTAAGGAGTTTGTGAGACCAAAGCTTCTGGTTTGAGTCAATTGTGACACTAAAGATAAGGATTTGTGTCACTTAGGGCACACAAAGATAAGATTTAGTGACACAAAGATAAGAGGTTTGAGCTCGGTAATAGTGACACCAAAGATACAAGTGATGTGATTGACACTAAAGATAGCGCATTTGTGATCACTAAAGATAAGTGATTTGTGACACTGTAAAAATCAGAGAGTTGTGAAACCTAAAGAGATAAGAGATTTTGTGTCACTTGCTGACACCAGAAGATAGAGGTTGAGTCAATTGTGACACACAAAGATAAGTGATATGTGTGACAGACAAACACCCATTAATGACGACACTACGTGATTTGTGACACTAAAGATAAGTGATTGTGAACACTAAAATATCAGAGAGTTGTTGTGAATCTTCAAAGATAAGAGATTTGTGTCACTTGTGACACCAAAGATAAGAGGTTTGAGTCAATGTGACACCAAAATAAGTGATTGGGACACTAAGAATAAGAGAGTTGTGACACAAAAGATAAGTGATTTGTGTGACACTAATAATCAGAGATTGTGAAACTAAAGATAAGAGATTTGTGTCACTTGTGACACCAAAGATAAGAGGTTTGATTCAATCGTGACACTAAATATAAGAGGTTTGATTCAATTGTGACACTAAAGATAAGAGGTTTTGATTCGATTGTGACACTAAAGTAAAAGGTTTGCCTCACTTGTGACATTAAAGATAAGAGATTTAGAACACCAAAGCTAAGTGATTTTGACACTAAAGATAACAGACTTGTGCCAATTGTGACACTAAAGAGAAGAGGTTTGTCTCACCATAGATAAGAGAATGGTGACACTATAGATAAAAGATAGTTTGTGACACTAAAAGATATTTGTGACACTATAGCTATTTGTGACACTAGATAATATAATAGTGACACTAAAGATATTTGTGACATTGAAGATAATATATTTGTGAGACTAAAGATAAGATATTTGTTTGTGGACACTGTCTTGTATTGTGACACTGTCTGTTTCATTGTGAATCGTCAGTGCCGTTTTTCAGTATCGTTTTTACGATTTTTACTGTCTGTTGACACTAAATAAACTAGAAAGGGTGGTGTCACAGTTTGATACTAACCAAAATACTGTACCTACTGGTGTCACATGTGATTAGGACATTAATTTGTGTCACACGCGACACTAGCATGGTCACAAGTGACACCAAACAAGATAGTGTCACAATCGATATAAATGAAAATACGTAAAGTGTCACAGTGACACGATCACAACAACGAGTAGGTCAAGATTCGTGTCACATGCGACACAAGGCAAAAAAGGTGGTGTCACAGTTGATACTGACCAAAAATACTGTAACTTAATGGTATCACATGTGATTAGGACATTAATTTTGTTCGCACGCGACACTGAACAATGGTCACCAAGTGACACCAAACAAGATAGTGTCACAATCGATATAAATGAAATTAACGTAAAGTGTCACATGTGACACTATCACAACAACGAGTAGGTCAGATTCGTGTCACATGCGACACAAGGCATGAAAGGGGTGGTGTCACATGTGACACTTTTTAATAAACACTACCCCCCCCCCCCCCCCCCCCCCCCCCCCCACCCACCCCCCCCCCACCCCCCCCCCCCCCCCCCCCCCCCCAACCCCCCCCCCCCCCCCCCCACCCCCCCCACCCCCCCCCCCCCCCCCCCCCCCCCCCCACCCCACCCCCCACCCCCCCCCCCCCCCCCCCCCCCCCCCCCACCCCCCCCCCCCCCCCCCCCCCCCCCCCCCCCCCCCCCCCCCCCCACCGAACCACACTCGCATACACACGCGTCTACACATAACCACAATACACACACACAGAGGAGCGACCCCCACCCCCCCCCCCCACCCCCCCACCCCCCCCCCCCCCCCCCCCGCCCCCCCCCCCCTCCACCCCCCACCCCCCCCCCCCCCCTCCCCCCCCACCCCCCCCCCGCCCCCCCCCCCTCCCACCCCCCCCCCCCCCCCACCCCCCCCCCCCCCCCCCCCCCCCCCCCCCCCCCCCCCCACACCCCCCCCCCACCTCACTACCCCCCCCCACCCCCCCCCCCCCACACTCACGCGCTCGCACAAGACTACACACACACCCACACACGCACACACACCCCACCCCCCCCCCCCCCCCCCCCCCCCCCCCCCCCCCCCCCCCCCCCCCCCCCCCCCCCCCCCCCCCCCCCCCCCCCCCACCCCCCCCCCCCCCCCCCCCCCCCAGTAAAGACGTACCACCCCCCCCCCCACCCCCCCCCCCCCCCCCCGCCCCCCCGCCCCCCGCCCCCCCCCCCCCCCCCCCCCCCCCCTACCACCCGCCCCCCCCCCCCCCCCCCCCCCAGTTTACATGCCGGGATTTGGGAATGTACAAAAACCAAAACAATAACAACCCAAACCCATGTACAATTTATTTTATTTAACACTTTACTAAATATTACTTTTATTTTACTTACCATATCAAAAACGGTAATAAAATCGTTAAAATTGAAGAAAAAAGCTTAAAAATCTGTCATAAAGTTATCAAAAGACAAGACGTGGATGTTATAACAGTGTGGCCAACTTAAGATCCGAATCGCAAAATTTCCCTTTTTTGAAGTTTTCGCATGATGATTACTCAAGCGATGCATTATAGGAAAATATTCATATAATTACGGGATAAGTTTTAAAAATATTCATAGTAAGCTTTATTCATAGTTATTCATATGTGAAAACTGTTGGCAGACATGCGAAGGTCAAGGCTGTGGTGGGGGAAGTCAGCTGTTGTTTTTCTTGACGTTCCTTGTTATTTTTATATTTTTTTTACGCCTGTCAAAATATTGATGCTATTAATGTAGCTAAATCCCATAGTAATTTAGTCCTTTATTTTCGTTTTTATTAAAAATTAAGGTAAGTGGCGGATGTGATTCGGGGCTGGCGTTTATCGTGTGACATTTGTGACGTAAAACTGTTTTTCTAGGCATTAGTGTCACATGTGACACCTCGAGATGTTTGTGACAAGTGTCACACTTCTAAATTTCTTTAAGTGTCATATGTGACGTAACAGGTGGACTTTACACTATTAGTGTCACCTGTGACGATCTACTAGTTGAATACCCACCTTACATGTGACACATAGACGTTACCTACTAGTCACACCCCTATTAGTCCCTACTAGTGTCAGTCAGCAGTCCCTACTAGTGTCACACGTAGGCGAGCCCTATTAGTGCCACACGTAGGCGAGCCCTATTAGTGCCACACGTGACACGGTCTTTACCCTGCTTGTGTCACACGCGACACTGTATTTGCCCCGCTTGTGTCACACGCGACACGGTCTTTGCCCCGCTTGTGTCACACGCGACACTGTCTTTACCCGGCTTGTGTCACACGTGACACTGTCTTTACCCTGCTTGTGTCACACGTGACACTGTCTTTACCCTGTTTGTGTCACACGCGACACGGTCTTTACCCTACTGGTGACACAGCCCTAGCCCTACTGGTGTCGCCTGTGCCACAGCCCTTTCCCTACTGGTGTCGCCTGTGACACAGCCCTTTCCCTACTTGTGTCACCTGTGACACAGCCCTTTCCCTACTTGTGTCACCTGTGACACAGCCCTTTCCCTACTTGTGTCACCTGTGACACAGCCCTTTCCCTACTGGCGTCACCTGTGACACAGCCCTTTCCCTACTTGTGTCACCTGTGACACAGCCCTAGCCCTACTGGTGTCACCTGTGACACAGTCTCTGCCCTACTGGTGTCGCCTGTGACACAGCCCTAGCCCTACTGGTGTCACTTGTGGCAAAAACGTTTGCCCTACTGGTGTCACCTGTGACACAGCCCTAGCCCTACTGGTGTCACCTGTGACACAGCCCTAGCCCTACTGGTGTCACCTGTGACACAGTCTCTGCCCTACTGGTGTCACGTGTGACACAGCCCTAGCCCTACTGGTGTCACGTGTGACAAAAACGTTTGCCCTACTGGTGTCACCTGTGACACAGCCCTAGCCCTACTGGTGTCGCCTGTGACACAGCCTCTGCCCTACTGGTGTCGCCTGTGACAAAAACGTTTGCCCTACTGGTGTCACCTGTGACACATCCCTAGCCCTACTGGTGTCACTTGTGGCAAAAACGTTTGCCCTACTGGTGTCACCTGTGACACAGGCCTAGCCCTACTGGTGTCGCCTGTGACACAGCCTCTGCCCTACTGGTGTCACCTGTGACACAGCCCTAGCCCTACTGGTGTCGCCTGTGACACAGCCTCTGCCCTACTGGTGTCACTTGTGGCAAAAACGTTTGCCCTACTGGTGTCACCTGTGACACAGGCCTAGCCCTACTGGTGTCACGTGTGACAAAAACGTTTGCCCTACTGGTGTCACCTGTGACACAGCCCTAGCCCTACTGGTGTCACCTGTGACACAGTCTCTGCCCTACTGGTGTCGCCTGTGACACAGCCCTAGCCCTACTGGTGTCACTTGTGGCAAAAACGTTTGCCCTACTGGTGTCACCTGTGACACAGCCCTAGCCCTACTGGTGTCACGTGTGACAAAAACGTTTGCCCTACTGGTGTCACCTGTGACACAGCCCTAGCCCTACTGGTGTCGCCTGTGACACAGCCTCTGCCCTACTGGTGTCGCCTGTGACAAAAACGTTTGCCCTACTGGTGTCACCTGTGACACATCCCTAGCCCTACTGGTGTCACGTGTGGCAAAAACGTTTGCCCTACTGGTGTCACCTGTGACACAGGCCTAGCCCTACTGGTGTCACGTGTGACAAAAACGTTTGCCCTACTGGTGTCACCTGTGACACAGCCCTAGCCCTACTGGTGTCACCTGTGACACAGTCTCTGCCCTACTGGTGTCGCCTGTGACACAGCCCTAGCCCTACTGGTGTCACGTGTGACAAAAACGTTTGCCCTACTGGTGTCACCTGTGACACAGCCCTAGCCCTACTGGTGTCACCTGTGACACGTGTGTGTCAGCTTACTAGTGTCACGTGACATTTGAAACCTTAATATCCCCCTTTACATGTGACACCTAGATTTCTCGTTGTTTAATGTGTGACCCCCAAAAGATAGATTTAACCTTTTTACTAGTGTCACGTGTGACACCTTGTGATTTTCCCCTTGACATCAAAGAAGTTCTCTCTTTTTTTTTCAGGCGATGATACAACAATTCGCAGTATTCGGGACCCTCGCGGCTGCAGCCGCCTGCGTCGTCTATGCGCTCTACATGTTCACCCAGCCGGACGAACAGCAAGTCCAACCTGCCCATCGAAATCGATCGTAAGTCCACAAAAAGTCGATTTACCGCTAATCAAATTTTAAACATTTCAGTCCTCCTCGAAGAAGAAATCGTTCTCCAGGCGATCCCAACTTAAGTAAGATTTCCACCTCAATAGTCCAGTCAAACTAAGCCTGGGGGTGGACAAAATAAGGTATTTTGTTTCTCTACGGGAATGTGTAGGGGTTGGTCCCGCTAGAGCGTTTTTAATGCGATTTTTTTCGTTTTTTTTCCTAATATCTCGAAAACCGTAGGTCGTAGGCGAAATAATTTTTAGTACAAAATTAAAGATAATTAAATTTGCTATAATTTTGAGCTAATATGATTTTTTCGTAGGACCAAACGTTTCTGAGCTACGAGGTCGCTAAAAACCGGGGTTTTCTATTTTGACCTCTAAAGGACAAAAGACGTCATCTAATCAAAAAAGTGTACTTAATAAAAGTTGTAGAGAATTTAATTACCTTTTGAAAACAACTCTCAAAAAGCAATTAACGATAAATAGGCAGGGGTGGGGGTAAATTTCAAAAAATTTCATTCAAAAATTGAAATTTCAAAAAAATTTATAAAAACAAAATTAAAGCTTATAAAATTTTCTACAGATTTGATTTACTAAGATTTTTTGTAGGACCAAAGGTTTCTGAGCTACGAGGTGACAGGTCCTTTTGAAGTAAAAAATGTATTTTTGAAATTTACCCCCACCTCTCCCTGTTGATCGTTAATGGCTTCTCGATAGTTGATTCTTAACGGAAATCGAATTTTCTACAACGTTTACTTAGCATGCTTTTTTGATTAGAAAACGCCTTCCTTGCTTTTTTCCGACTTTTCTAAAATCTTACTTTTTTTTATAGCAAAAAACTCGAAAATCCCGCTTTTTTGTCATCTCGTAGCTCAGAAACCATTGGTCCTACAAAAAATCTTAGTAAATCAAATCTGTAGAAAATTTTATAAGCTTTAATTTTGTTTTTATAAATTTTTTTGAAATTTCAATTTTTGAATGAAATTTTTTGAAATTTACCCCCACCCCTGCCTATTTATCGTTAATTGCTTTTTGAGAGTTATTTTCAAAAGGTAATTAAATTCTCTACAACTTTTATTAAGTACACTTTTTTGATTAGATGACGTCTTTCATGTTTTAGAGGTCAAAATAGAAAACCCCGGTTTTTGCGACCTCGTAGCTCAGAAACGTTTGCTCCTACGAAAAAATTATATTAGCTCAAAATTATGGCAAATTTAATTATCTTTAATTTTGTACTAAAAATTATTTCGCCTACGACTAACGGTTTTCGAGATATTGGCGAAAAACCGAAAAAGTTCGTCTTAAACCTGGGAGGTGTGGGGGCAAATTAAGAAAAATTAAAAATCACGCTTTTTTTCGTCGCCTGATAGCTCAGAAACTTTTAGACCCACAAAAAATCTTACTAAATCAAATTTGTAGCAAATTTAATAAGCTTTAATTTTGTACTTAATACTTTTTCGCCTACGACTAACGGTTTTCGAGATATTGGCGAAAATACGGAAAAAAATCACCTTAAGAACGCCAAAGCGCACGGATTTCGATTATGGACTTTTTTGTGGTTAATCATGGGACACTACACACTTCCGTAGAGAAACAAAATACCTCATTTTTTCTTTTGTTTGGCCTTTTCGGGCTTAGTTTGACTGGACTGCAAGTTTGAATGAGAAATAAATATATTTTTTAGGGCGGAGGCACAAAGAGAGAAGGGATGAAGTTCTGCGACAAATCCAAAATGAAAGTCTGGAGTGTTCCATTTGTCATGATTTGATCCGGCGAAGAGAGCGACCTTGGTTCTGTCGCTCTTGCGTCGTCGCTTCTCATTTCACATGCATCAGGGGTTGGGCGGACACTAGAGCGAGGGATGCTCAACAGCCGACTTGCCCCGTTTGCCGCATTCTCATCCCTCGTCCACGTTACACTTGCATGTGCGGTCGCTCAGAGTACCCCAATTCGGTAGGTAACATAAAGTGGTGTCACATGTGACACAAAAGGCAGCCACAAGTGATACGATGTCACGTGTGACACACAAGGCAGCCACAAGTGATACGATGTCACGTGTGACACACAAGCCATACAATGTCGCATGTGATTCTAAAGGTAGCCACAAGCGATGCAACGTCGCAGAAGGCTGCCGCAAGCTACCCCAATGTCACATGTGACACAAAAGGCGGCCACAAGCTATACAATGTCACGCGTGACACACAAGCTATACAATGTCACGCGTGACACACAAGATATACAATGCCACGCGTGACACACAATATATACAATGCCACGCGTGACACACAATATATACAATGCCACGCGTGACACGCAAGATATACAATGCCACGCGTGACACGCAAGATATAAAATGTCACGTGTGGCACGCAAGATATAAAATGTCACGTGTGGCACGCAAGATATAAAATGTCACGTGTGGCACGCAAGATATAAAATGTCACGTGTGGCACGCAAGATATAAAATGTCACGTGTGGCACGCAAGATATAAAATGTCACGTGTGGCACGCAAGATATAAAATGTCACGTTTGGCACGCAAGATATAAAATGTCACGTTTGGCACGCAATATATAAAATGTCACGTGTGACACACAAGCTATACAATGTCACATGTGATTCTAAAGGTAGCCACAAGCGATGCAACGTCACATGTGACACAGAAGGCTACCGCAATGTCACATGTGACACAAAAGGCGGCCACAAGTGATACAATGTCACGTGTGACACACAGACTATACAATGTCACATGTGATTCTAAAGGTAGCCGCAAGCGATGGAACGTCACATGTGACACAGAAGGCTGCCGCAAGCTACCGCAATGTCACATGTGATACAAAAGGCGGCCACAAGTGATGCAATGTCACGTGTGACACACAGGCTATACAATGTCACATGTGATTCTAAAGGTAGCCGCAAGCGATGGAACGTCACATGTGACACAGAAGGCTGCCGCAAGCTACCGCAATGTCACATGTGATACAAAAGGCGGCCACAAGTGATACAATGTCACGTGTGACACACAAGCTATGCAATGTCACATGTGATTCTAAAGGTAGCCCCAAGCGATGCAACGTCACATGTGACACAGAAGGCTGCCGCAAGCTACCGCATTGTCACATGTGACACAAAAGGCGGCCACAAGTGATACAATGCCACGTGTGACACACAAGATATACAATGCCACGTGTGACACACAATATATACAATGTCACTTGTGACACACAAGATATAAAATGTCACGTGTGACACACAATCTATATAATGTCACATGTGACACAGAAGGCTGCCTCAAGCTACCGCAATGTCACATGTGACACAAAAGGTGCCTACTAGCTATTGTCACATTTGACGCCATGAAATTTTCTTAATTTTTCTTCTTTTTTTTTTAGAATTACTCGTGCTCCTCTACCTGCCTCGATTGTGGCTTGAGTTGCCATCCTGGACCCTGCCTGTAAAACTGAGTCATCCGAACAATTAAATTGTCAAATCATCAATTTTTTTTTTAATTAATTTTTTTAAAAAGTTTTTTCTTTATTTTAAATAGTTAAAGGATTAGCAATAATTTGAGTGCCTGACATTTTTTGTAAAATGTTCAGTAAAAAAAATTTTTTTTTCTATTACTTTTTTTTACTCATTGAAACCCTCATCAAAATGCTGTTGATACAAAATGAGATTACAGTAGTAGGTACTGAGATCTTATCTTCTTAGGGGATGGAAATGGTGGTGTCACATGTGACACTGGAAGAGCATGAAAAGTGTGGTGTCACATGTGACACTGAGAGTAGGGCATAAAAAAGGGTGATGTCACAATTGACACTAAAAGAGCATATAAGGGTGGTGTCACATGTGACACTGGAAGAGGATAAAAAGGTTGATGTCACTTGCTACCACTGAGATAGAGTGTAAAAAGGGTGATGTCACTTGTGACGCTGGAAAAGCATAGAGGTTGGTGTCACATGTGACACTGAGAGTAGAGAGTAAAAAAGGGTGATGTTACATGTGCTCTGGAAGAGCGTAAAAGGGTGGTGGCACATGTGACACTGGAAGAGGATAAAAGCGGTGATGTCACATGTGACACTGGAAGAGGACAAAAGCGGTGATGTCACATGTGACACTGGAAGAGGATAAAAGCGGTGATGTCACATGTGACACTGGAAGAGGATAAAAGCGGTGGTGTCACATGTGACACTGGAAGAGGATAAAAGCGGTGGTGTCACATGTGACACTGGAAGAGGATAAAAGCGGTGATGTCACATGTGACACTGGAAGAGGATAAAAGCGGTGATGTCACATGTGACACTGGAAGAGGATAAAAGCGGTAATGTCACATGTGACACTGAGATAGAGTTTAAAAAGGGTGATGTCACATGTTACGCTGGAAGATCATAAAAGGGTGGTGCCACGTTTGACGCTAAAAGAAGATAATAAAAAGGTTAATGTTACATGTGACGCTGGAAGAGCATAAAAGGGTGGTGTCACATGTGACGCTGAGGGTAGACATAAAAGGGTGGTGTCACATGTGACGCTGAGAGTAGAGCATAAAAAGGGTGATGTCACTTGTGACGCTGGAAGAGCATAAAAGGGTGGTGTCACATGTGACGCTGAGAGTAGAGCATAAAAAGGGTGATGTCACTTGTTACCACTGAGATAGAGTGTAAAAAGGGTGATGTCACTTGTGACGCTGGAAGAGCATAAAGGTTAGTGTCACATGTGACACTGAGAGTAGAGAGAAAAAAGGGTGATGTCACATGTGCGCTGGAAGAGCGTAAAAGGGTGGTGCCACATGTGACACTGGAAGAGGATAAAAGCGGTGATGTCACATGTGACACTGGAAGAGGATAAAAGCGGTGGTGTCACATGTGACACTGGAAGAGGATAAAAGCGGTGGTGTCACATGTGACACTGGAAGAGGATAAAAGCGGCGATGCCACATGTGACACTGGAAGAGGATAAAAACGGTGATGTCACATGTTACGCTGGAAGAACATAAAAGGGTGATGTCACTTGTGACGCTGGAAGAGCATAAAAGGGTGGTGTCACATGTGACACTGAGAGTAGAGTATAAAAAGGGTGATGTCACATGTGACACTGGAAGAGGATAAAAACGGTGATGTCACATGTTACGCTGGAAGAACATAAAAGGGTGGTGTCACATGTGACGCTGAGGGTAGACATAAAAGGGTGGTGTCACATGTGACGCCGAGGGTAGAGCATAAAAAGAGTGATGTCACTTGTGACGCTGGAAGAGCATAGAGGTTGGTGTCACATGTGACACTGAGAGTAGAGATTAAAAAGGGTGATGTCACATGTGACACTGGAAGAGGATAAAAGCGGTGGTGTCACATGTGACACTGAAGAGGATAAAAAGGGTGGTGTCACATGTGACACTGGAAGAGGATAAAAGCGGTGGTGTCACATGTGACACTGGAAGAGGATAAAAGCGGTGGTGTCACATGTGACACTGGAAGAGGATAAAAGCGGCGGTGTCACATGTGACACTGGAAGAGGATAAAAGCGGTGGTGTCACATGTGACACTGGAAGAGGATAAAAGCGGCGATGCCACATGTGACACTGGAAGATGATAAAAAGCGGCGATGCCACATGTGACACTGGAAGAGGATAAAAACGGTGATGTCACATGTTACGCTGGAAGAACATAAAAGGGTGGTGTCACATGTGACGCCGAGGGTAGAGCATAAAAAGAGTGATGTCACTTGTGACGCTGGAAGAGCATAGAGGTTGGTGTCACATGTGACACTGAGAGTAGAGAGTAAAAAAGGGTGATGTTACATGTGTGCTGGAAGAGCGTAAAAGGGTGGTGCCACATGTGACACTGGAAGAGGACAAAAGCGGTGATGTCACATGTGACACTGAGAGTAGAGTATAAAAAGGGTGATGTCACATGTGAAACTGAGAGTATAGAATATAAAAGGGTGATGTCACATGTGACGCTGGAAGAGCATAAAATGGTGATGTCACATGTGACACTGGAAGATGATAAAAACGGTGATGTCACATGTGACACTGAGAGTAGAGTATAAAAAGGGTGATGTCACATGTGACACTGAGAGTAGAGTATAAAAAGGGTGATGTCACATGTGACACTGAGAGTAGAGTATAAAAAGGGTGACACTGGAAGAGAATAAAAGGGTGGTGTCACATGGTACACTGACAGAATAGAATAAAAAGGTTGATGTCACATGTGACATCTGCCATGTGAAAGAGCACACAAAGGGGTGTGACACAACAGGCGTAAAAAAAAAAAATTGTGTGTCACATGTGACACAGAGAGTAGAGCATATAAGGAAGGATGGAACTGGAAAAAGAGACAATAAAAAGAGCAAAAACGTTTATGTAAAATTACAATGCAAAATGTACAAAATTAAAAAAAATATTTCCTTATTTATTTAAGTTGCAACGGCTGTACAAAAATTAACGAGTCGTTGTCCGTACATGAGACTAATCTGTCGTCAATAACATCGCAGTCGTTTGTAGCGAATTTGTTGGTGCCGACGAGACATTTGACGTCGGGCTCTTTCTGTACAGCGAAAATGTCGCCGCTGTCCGAGAGGAGGTTGCTGAAGTTGTTCCAGTGCCAGATTTCGCCCGAAAAGGAAGTCGTGAAGAGATTCGAAGGTCGCCGAGGGTGGAAAACGAGCGACGAGATTGGCTTCGAGTGCGCCTCGTAGACCGTCTGCGTCTCCAGGACGTTTCGCAGATCCCATGCGGTCACAGAACCATCCATACCGCCAGCAACCAGCATATGTCTTCGTGCCTATAACCAAAAAATGAGCTATTATATATAAAAATAGGTATTGATGGGGGGAAAATTCAGAAAAAATTTCTTTTGTCGCCTTCTAGCTCAGAAACGTTTGGTCCTATAAAAAATCTTGTTTAATCAAATTTGTAGGAAATTTAATAGGCTTTAATTTTGTGCTTAATATTTTTTCGCCTACGACCTACGGTTTTTGAGATATGTATTGGCGAAAAATTCGAGATTTTGGTAAAACCACCGATTTTCAACAAATTTGCACCAGTAGGACATTAGGATATCAGGGCTTCTCCCAAAAATGGAGATTTCTTTTGTCGCCTTCTAGCTCAGAAACGTTTGGTCCTATAAAAAATCTTGTTTAATCAAATTTGTAGGAAATTTAATAGGCTTTAATTTTGTGCTTAATATTTTTTCGCCTACGACCTACGGTTTTCGAGATATTGGCGAAAAACCGGAACAATTGGAGATTTTGGTAGAACCACCGATTTTCAACCAATTTGCACCAGTAGGGCATTAGGATATCAGGGCTTCTCCCAAAAATGGAGATTTCTTTTGTCGCCTTCTAGCTCAGAAACGTTTGGTCCTATAAAAAATCTTGGTTAATCAAATTTGTAGGAAATTTAATAGGCTTTAATTTTGTGCTTAATATTTTTTCGCCTACGACCTACGGTTTTTGAGATATTAGCGAAAAACCAGAAAAATTCGAGATTTTGGTAAAACCACCGATTTTCAACAAATTTGCACCAGTAGGGCATTAGGATATCAGGGCTTCTCCCAAAAATGGAGATTTCTTTTGTCGCCTTCTAGCTCAGAAACGTTTGGTCCTATAAAAAATCTAGGTTAATCAAATTTGTAGGAAATTTAATAGGCTTTAATTTTGTGCTTAATATTTTTTCGCCTACGACCTACGGTTTTCGAGATATTGGCGAAAAACCGGAACAATTGGAGATTTTGGTAGAACCACCGATTTTCAACAAATTTGCACCAGTAGGGCATTAGGATATCAGGGCTTCTCCCAAAAATGGAGATTTCTTTTGTCGCCTTCTAGCTCAGAAACGTTTGGTCCTATAAAAAATCTTGGTTAATCAAATTTGTAGGAAATTTAATAGGCTTTAATTTTGTGCTTAATATTTTTTCGCCTACGACCTACGGTTTTTGAGATATTAGCGAAAAACCAGAAAAATTCGAGATTTTGGTAAAACCACCGATTTTCAACAAATTTGCACCAGTAGGGCATTAGGATATCAGGGCTTCTCCCAAAAATGGAGATTTCTTTTGTCGCCTTCTAGCTCAGAAACGTTTGGTCCTATAAAAAATCTTGGTTAATCAAATTTGTAGGAAATTTAATAGGCTTTAATTTTGTGCTTAATATTTTTTTGCCTACGACCTACGGTTTTCGAGATATTGGCGAAAAACCGGAACAATTGGAGATTTTGGTAGAACCACCGATTTTCAACAAATTTGCACCAGTAGGGCATTAGGATATCAGGGCTTCTCCCAAAAATGGAGATTTCTTTTGTCGCCTTCTAGCTCAGAAACGTTTGGTCCTATAAAAAATCTTGGTTAATCAAATTTGTAGGAAATTTAATAGGCTTTAATTTTGTGCTTAATATTTTTTCGCCTACGACCTGCAGTTTTCGAGATATTAGCGAAAAACGGAAAAAGCCCATAAAATCTTACAGGGAATGCTTTTATAGATGTCACACCGATGGCGTTATCTCGATTATAGGGAAAAGTGAGAACAGGATCGACGGTGTCTTTTCTGAGGTCCCACACAGCGATTTGGCCCCTGAGGTTTCCATGAGCGACTTCGCAGTTGGTCAGGAAAGAAACCGTTTCGACGGAGTCTTTCGCCTTCATTACGGTGACAGTCGGCATTTCGGAGTTGGCGAGCGAGAAGAAAGAGATCGCCCCTTCGCCTGTCACTACGGCGACGACTTTTTCGTCGTTTATGTCGATGGATGGAATCGTATTGCCTACGAATTGCTTCCGCTCCCATTTCAAGGTCTCCACTAGTCCTTCCTCTTTGATCTCGACCAATCCCAGCTCTCCTTTTATAGTCGAATACAAAAATCTGAAAAAATAAAAAGTGTGATCAGACTACAAAAATGGAAATCCAAAGGGAAGTGTCACGTGTTACAATAAACACGTGAAAGGTAGTGTCACATGTGACACTAAAAGGTGATCCAAAAGGTAATGCCACATGTGACACTAAAGGATGATCCAAGGTTAGTGTCCCATGTGACACACTAAAGGCTAATCCAAATGTAGTGACACTAAAGGATAATCCAAAGGTAGTGTCACACGTAAAACTAAAGTATAATCCAAAGGTAGTGTCACACGTAAAACTAAAGTATAATCCAAAGGTAGTGTCACATGTGACACTAAAGTTAATCCAAATGTAGTGTCGCACGTGACACTAAAGTATAATCCAAATGTAGTGTCGCACGTGACACTAAAATATAATCCAAATGTAGTGTCGCACGTGACACTAAAGTATAATCCAAATGTAGTGTCACAATGACACTAAAGTATAATCCAAAGGTAGTGACACTAAAGTATAATCCAAAGGTAGTGACACTTAGGTATAGGTAATCCAAAGGTAGTGACACTTAGGTATAGGTAATCCAAAGGTAGTGACACTTAGGTATAGGTAATCCAAAGGTAGTGACACTAAAGTATAATCCAAAGGTAGTGTCACGTGTGACACTAAAGTATAATCCAAAGGTAGTGTCACACGTGACACTAAAGTATAATCCAAAGGTAGTGTCACACGTGACACTAAAGTATAATCCAAAGGTAGTGTCACACGTGACACTAAAGTATAATCCAAAGGTAGTGTCACACGTGACACTAAAGTATAATCCAAAGGTAGTGTCACACGTGACACTAAAGTATAATCCAAAGGTAGTGTCACACGTGACACTAAAGTATAATCCAAAGGTAGTGTCACACGTGACACTAAAGTATAATCCAAAGGTAGTGTCACACGTGACACTAAAGTATAATCCAAAGGTAGTGTCACATGTGATGTCTAAAGTATAATCCAAAGGTGGTGTCACACGTGACGTCTAAAGTATAATCCAAAGGTGGTGTCACACGTGACGTCTAAAGTATAATCCAAAGGTGGTGTCACACGTGACGTCTAAAGTATAATCCAAAGGTGGTGTCACACGTGACGTCTAAAGTATAATCCAAAGGTGGTGTCACATGTGACGTCTAAAGTATAATCCAAAGGTGGTGTCACATGTGACGTCTAAAGTATAATCCAAAGGTAGTGTCACACGTGACGTCTAAAGTATAATCCAAAGGTGGTGTCACATGTGACGTCTAAAGTATAATCCAAAGGTAGTGTCACATGTGACGTCTAAAGTATAATCCAAAGGTGGTGTCACATGTGACGTCTAAAGTATAATCCAAAGGTGGTGTCACACGTGACACTGAAGTATAATCCAAAGGTAGTGTCACACGTGACACTGAAGTATAATCCAAAGGTAGTGTCACACGTGACGTCTAAAGTATAATCCAAAAGGTAGTGTCACATGTGACACTGAAGTATAATCCAAAAGGTAGTGTCACACGTGACACTGAAGTATAATCCAAAGGTAGTGACACTAAAGTATAATCCAAATTTAGTGACACTAAAGTAAAAGTATAATCCAAATGTAGTATCACATGTGACACTAAAAGATAATCCAACGGTAGTGACACTAAAGTATAATCCAAATGGAGTGTCACGTGTGACACTAAAGTATAATCCAAATGTAGTGTAATGTGTGACACTAAAGTATAATCCAAAGGTAGTATCACATGTGACACTAAAAGATAATTTAAAGGTGTTGACACTAAAGGATAATACAAATGTAGTGACACTAAAGGATACTCCGAATATAGTGACACTAAAGGGTAATAAAAAAATAAGTAGTGTCACGTGTGACACTGAAGGAGAATCCAAGGGTTAAAAACGAAGTGACGATAAACTAGAGAGCCAATAAACCGAGAAATTGGTGGTGTGACATGCGACAACAAAAAGGGGGCATCGCTTAAAGAACGCGTGACACTACGCTAATCACCTAAGGAGGAACATTGTAGGGTCACAGTATGGTGTCACATGCTAAATGAGAATCGCAATTCGCAAACCTTTCTTTATCGACGAATTTGATATCGGACACTTCTCCACAAGGGATGAGACTTCGACTTTTAGGCGTGGACGTTTTGGAGGTAGAGCCCTTTGGGAAGCTCCAAATTTGTACGCCTTCCGAAGAACCGCTTACGAAACTCTCGCCATCCGGCGTCCATTTTACTTTGTACAACTTTGACGAAATGTACACCCTCTCCACAGCATTGTACTCCTTTTCTTCATCAAAAACTGACTTCACCGTCTCCATAGTACGCTCCTTAACTTAAAATATCGTTTATAACTGTACAGGCCGGTGATAAAAAACAAAAACACACTAGAAACCTCCACAATGTTTATACATCAAAGCAGTGCTACCAACTTCGCTGCCACCTCACCTTCAGTGTCACATGTGACACTACCTTTGGATTATCCTTTAGTGTCACATATGACCTACCTTTGGATTATCTTTTAGTTTCACATCTGGCACCACCTTTGGATTATACTTTAGTGTCACATTTGACACCACCTTTGGATTATACTTTAGTGTCACATGTGACACTACTTTTTACCAATTTCACATTCAAAGTGGGCAAAAATATATGGTTTTCACTTTTCAATAAAAAACGAAAACTAAAAAGAAATCTTATTTTAGAACTTTCCCCGTGCTGGTCCATTTAGAGGGACATTTCGTGTTTTGGAAACGTTGGCAAACCTGCTTGAGTTCCTAACCTGGCTATTTTTAACCTCTCCGACGCCTCTAAACGCGGTATTAATTTATAAATGAGTTTTTCTGTAATATTTATGCGTTTTTGAGCTCATTTTCTAGTCTTTTGTGTAATTTTTGGGTTTAAAAATGGTGAAATTGACTCCAGATCTTATACAGCAGGCTTACCAATATATCAACCCTGTGCGCGACAGGGAGCTCGACCTACGAGGTATTGACGTATTATGTACATTATTAGTAAATAACCCTGATTTTTATGATATTTTAGGCTATAAGATTCCGGTAATCGAAAATTTGGGTGCGACGTTGGACCAGTTCGACACGATCGACTTTTCAGAAAACGACATTCGGAAATTGGACGGATTTCCCCTTCTAAAACGTCTCAAATGCTTACTTTTAAACAACAACAGAATTATGTATGTTGTTTTCTTTATTTTTTTGTTGTTAGGCTGTCAAGGGGCCCGAAAACCGTAAATACAGCTCAAAAACGGTTGAAATGAGGATTGATTTTTTGAAATAAGGCCCAAAAAAACCGAATCCGATAGAAATGAGGCCCAAAATTTACTATTCTAATAGAAATGAGGCTCAAAAATCCATAACCCTGAAATGAGGCCCAAAAACTCTGAATCCTATAAAAAGAGGCCCAATAATTCCTAATCAAATAGAAATGAGGCCCTAAAACCAATAATCCAATGGAAAAGAGGCCCAAAAACCCATACTCTAATAGGGAAGGGGCCCTAAAGCACATAATTCAATGCGTAAAGAGGCTCAAAAACCCATGATCCAATGGGGAAGAGGTCCAAAAACACATAAACCTATTGAAATTAGGCCCAAAAACCCATAATCCAATGGGGAGTGAGGCCGAAAAACCCTGAATCCAAGGGGGAATGAGGCCCAAAAATTCCTAATCTAATAGAAATGAGGCCCTAAAACCCATAATCCCTTAGAAATTAGGCCCGAAAATTCCGAATCTAATAGAAACGAGGCTCAAAAACCCCGAATCCGATAGAAATGAGGCCCAAAAATTCCTAATCTAATAGACATGAGGCCCAAATATCCATAACCCAATTGAAATGAGGCCCAAAACCCCCGAATCCGATAGAAATGAAGCCCAAAAATAATTAGTAATCTAATAGACATGAGGCCCAAATATCCATAACCCAATTGAAATGAGGCCCAAAACCACCGAATCCGATAGAAATGAGGCCCAAAAATTCCTAATCTAATAGACATGAGGCCCAAATATCCATAACCCAATTGAAATGAGGCCCAAAACCCCCGAATCCGATAGAAATGAGGCCCAAAAAATTAGTAATTTAATAGAAATGAGGCCCAAAAAACCCATAATCCAATAGAAATGAGTGCCCAAAAAATTCCTAATATAATAGAAATGAGGCCCAAAAACCCATAATCCAATAGAAATGAGGCCCAAAAATTCCGAATCCAATAGAAATGAGGCCCAAAAACCTCGAATCCAATGGAAATGCGGCCCAAAAACCCATAATCCAATAGAAATGAGGCCCAAAAATTCCTAATCTAATAGAAATGAGGCCCAAAAACCCATTTTCCAATTGTAATGAGGCCCAAAAAAACCTCGAATCCAATGGAAATGAGGCCCAAAAAATTCCTAATTTAATAGAAATGAGGCACAAAAACCCATAATCCAATAGAAATGAGGCCCAAAAATTCCGAATCCGATAGAAACGAGGCTCAAAACCCCCGAATCCGATAGAAATGAGGCCCCAAAAAACCCATAATCCAATAGAAATGAGGCCCAAAAACCCCCGAATCCAATAGAAATGAGTCCCCAAAAAATTCCTAATCTAACAGAAATGAGGCCCAAAAAAACCCATATTCCAATTGAAATGAGGCCCAAAAATTCTCAATCTAATAGAAATGAGGCCCCAAAAATTCCTAATTTAATAGAAATGAGGCCCAAAAATTCCGAATCCAATATAAACGAGGCCCAAAAATCCATAACCCAATTGAAATGAGGCGAAAAAACCCTCGAATCCAATTGAAATGAGATCCAAAAATCCATAATCCAATTGAAATGAGGCCCAAAAATTCTCAATCTAATAGAAATGAGGCCCAAAAACCCATGATCCAATAGAAATGAGGCCCAAAAATTCCTAATCTAATAGAAATGAGGCCCAAAAATCCATAAACCAATTGAAATGAGGCCCAAAAATTCTCGATCTAATAGAAATGAGGCCCAAAAACCATGATCCAATTGAAATGAGGCCCAAAAATTCCGAATCTAATACAAATGAGGGCCAAAAACCCATAATCCAATTGAAATGAGGGCCAAAAACCCTGAATCCATTAGAAATGAGGCCCAAAAATTCCTATTGAATTAGCAATGAGGCCCGTAAATTCCTATTGTAATAGAAGTGAGGCCCAAAAATTTCTATTTTAATAGAAATGTGGCCCAAAAACCCATAATTCAATGGTAAAGAGACCCAAAAACCCTGAATCCGATAGAAATGAGGCCCAAAAATTCCTAATCTAATAGACATGAGGCCCCAAATATCCATAACCCAATTGAAATGAGGCCCAAAACCCCCGAATCCGATAGAAATGAAGCCCAAAAATAATTAGTAATCTAATAGACATGAGGCCCAAATATCCATAACCCAATTGAAATGAGGCCCAAAACCACCGAATCCGATAGAAATGAGGCCCAAAAATTCCTAATCTAATAGACATGAGGCCCCAAAATATCCATAACCCAATTGAAATGAGGCCCAAAACCCCCGAATCCGATAGAAATGAGGCCCAAAAATTAGTAATTTAATAGAAATGAGGCCCAAAAACCCATAATCCAATAGAAATGAGGCCCAAAAATTCCTAATATAATAGAAATGAGGCCCAAAAACCCATAATCCAATATAAATGAGGCCCAAAAATTCCGAATCCAATAGAAACGAGGCTCAAAAACCCTGAATCCGATAGAAATGAGGCCCGAAAACCCATAATCCAATAGAAATGAGGCCCAAAAATTCCTAATCTAATAGAAATGAGGCCCAAATATCCATAATCCAATTGAAATGAGGCCCAAAACCCCCGAATCCGATAGAAATGAGGCCCAAAAATTCCTAATTTAATAGAAATGAGGCACAAAAACCCATAATCCAATAGAAATGAGGCCCAAAAATTCCGAATCCGATAGAAACGAGGCTCAAAACCCCCGAATCCGATAGAAATGAGGCCCAAAAACCCATAATCCAATAGAAATGAGGCCCAAAACCCCCGAATCCGATAGTAATGAGGCCCAAAAATTCCTAATCTAATAGAAATGAGGTCCAAAAAACCCATATTCCAATTGAAATGAGGCCCAAAAATTCCGAATCTAATAGAAATGAGGCCCAAAAATTCCTAATTTAATAGAAATGAGGCCCAAAAATTCCGAATCCATATAAACGAGGCCCAAAAATCCATAACCCAATTGAAATGAGGCGAAAAACCCTCGAATCCAATTGAAATGAGATCCAAAAATCCATAATCCAATTGAAATGAGGCCCAAAAATTCTCAATCTAATAGAAATGAGGCCCAAAAACCCATGATCCAATAGAAATGAGGCCCAAAAATTCCTAATCTAATAGAAATGAGGCCCAAATATCCATAACCCAATTGAAATGAGGCGAAAAACCCTCGAATCCAATTGAAATGAGATCCAAAAATCCATAATCCAATTGAAATGAGGCCCAAAAATTCTCAATCTAATAGAAATGAGGCCCAAAAACCCATGATCCAATAGAAATGAGGCCCAAAAATTCCTAATCTAATAGAAATGAGGCCCAAAAATCCATAACCCAATTGAAATGAGGCCCAAAAATTCTCGATCTAATAGAAATGAGGCCCCAAAAAACCCATAATCCAATATAAATGAGGCCCAAAAATTCCGAATCCAATAGAAACGAGGCTCAAAAACCCTGAATCCGATAGAAATGAGGCCCGAAAACCCATAATCCAATAGAAATGAGGCCCAAAAATTCCTAATCTAATAGAAATGAGGCCCAAATATCCATAATCCAATTGAAATGAGGCCCAAAACCCCCGAATCCGATAGAAATGAGGCCCAAAAATTCCTAATTTAATAGAAATGAGGCACAAAAACCCATAATCCAATAGAAATGAGGCCCAAAAATTCCGAATCCGATAGAAACGAGGCTCAAAACCCCCGAATCCGATAGAAATGAGGCCCAAAAACCCATAATCCAATAGAAATGAGGCCCAAAACCCCCGAATCCGATAGTAATGAGGCCCAAAAATTCCTAATCTAATAGAAATGAGGTCCAAAAACCCATATTCCAATTGAAATGAGGCCCAAAAATTCCGAATCTAATAGAAATGAGGCCCAAAAATTCCTAATTTAATAGAAATGAGGCCCAAAAATTCCGAATCCAATATAAACGAGGCCCAAAAATCCATAACCCAATTGAAATGAGGCGAAAAAACCCTCGAATCCAATTGAAATGAGATCCAAAAATCCATAATCCAATTGAAATGAGGCCCAAAAATTCTCAATCTAATAGAAATGAGGCCCAAAAACCCATGATCCAATAGAAATGAGGCCCAAAAATTCCTAATCTAATAGAAATGAGGCCCAAAAATCCATAACCCAATTGAAATGAGGCCCAAAAATTCTCGATCTAATAGAAATGAGGCCCAAAAACCCATGATCCAATTGAAATGAGGCCCAAAAATTCCGAATCTAATACAAATGAGGGCCAAAAACCCATAATCCAATTGAATTGAATGCCAAAAACCCTGAATCCATTAGAAATGAGGCCCAAAAATTCCTATTGAATTAGCAATGAGGCCCGTAAATTCCTATTGTAATAGAAGTGAGGCCCAAAAATTCTCGATCTAATAGAAATGAGGCCCAAAAACCCATGATCCAATTGAAATGAGGCCCAAAAATTCCGAATCTAATACAAATGAGGGCCCAAAAAACCCATAATCCAATTGAAATGAGGGCCAAAAACCCTGAATCCATTAGAAATGAGGCCCAAAAATTCCTATTGAATTAGCAATGAGGCCCGTAAATTCCTATTGTAATAGAAGTGAGGCCCAAAAATTTCTATTTAATAGAAATGTGGCCCAAAAACCCATAATTCAATGGTAAAGAGACCCAAAAACCCCGAATCCGATAGAAATGAGGCCCAAAAATTCCTAATCTAATAGACATGAGGCCCAAATATCCATAACCCAATTGAAATGAGGCCCAAAACCCCCGAATCCGATAGAAATGAAGCCCAAAAATAATTAGTAATCTAATAGACATGAGGCCCAAATATCCATAACCCAATTGAAATGAGGCCCAAAACCACCGAATCCGATAGAAATGAGGCCCAAAAATTCCTAATCTAATAGACATGAGGCCCAAATATCCATAACCCAATTGAAATGAGGCCCAAAACCCCCGAATCCGATAGAAATGAGGCCCAAAAATTAGTAATTTAATAGAAATGAGGCCCAAAAACCCATAATCCAATAGAAATGAGGCCCAAAAATTCCTAATATAATAGAAATGAGGCCCAAAAACCCATAATCCAATATAAATGAGGCCCAAAAATTCCGAATCCAATAGAAACGAGGCTCAAAAACCCCGAATCCGATAGAAATGAGGCCCGAAAACCCATAATCCAATAGAAATGAGGCCCAAAAATTCCTAATCTAATAGAAATGAGGCCCAAATATCCATAATCCAATTGAAATGAGGCCCAAAACCCCCGAATCCGATAGAAATGAGGCCCAAAAATTCCTAATTTAATAGAAATGAGGCACAAAAACCCATAATCCAATAGAAATGAGGCCCAAAAATTCCGAATCCGATAGAAACGAGGCTCAAAACCCCCGAATCCGATAGAAATGAGGCCCAAAAACCCATAATCCAATAGAAATGAGGCCCAAAACCCCCGAATCCGATAGTAATGAGGCCCAAAAATTCCTAATCTAATAGAAATGAGGTCCAAAAACCCATATTCCAATTGAAATGAGGCCCAAAAATTCCGAATCTAATAGAAATGAGGCCCAAAAATTCCTAATTTAATAGAAATGAGGCCCAAAAATTCCGAATCCAATATAAACGAGGCCCAAAAATCCATAACCCAATTGAAATGAGGCGAAAAACCCTCGAATCCAATTGAAATGAGATCCAAAAATCCATAATCCAATTGAAATGAGGCCCAAAAATTCTCAATCTAATAGAAATGAGGCCCAAAAACCCATGATCCAATAGAAATGAGGCCCAAAAATTCCTAATCTAATAGAAATGAGGCCCAAAAATCCATAACCCAATTGAAATGAGGCCCAAAAATTCTCGATCTAATAGAAATGAGGCCCAAAAACCCATGATCCAATTGAAATGAGGCCCAAAAATTCCGAATCTAATACAAATGAGGGCCAAAAACCCATAATCCAATTGAATTGAATGCCAAAAACCCTGAATCCATTAGAAATGAGGCCCAAAAATTCCTATTGAATTAGCAATGAGGCCCGTAAATTCCTATTGTAATAGAAGTGAGGCCCAAAAATTCTCGATCTAATAGAAATGAGGCCCAAAAACCCATGATCCAATTGAAATGAGGCCCAAAAATTCCGAATCTAATACAAATGAGGGCCAAAAACCCATAATCCAATTGAAATGAGGGCCAAAAACCCTGAATCCATTAGAAATGAGGCCCAAAAATTCCTATTGAATTAGCAATGAGGCCCGTAAATTCCTATTGTAATAGAAGTGAGGCCCAAAAATTTCTATTTTAATAGAAATGTGGCCCAAAAACCCATAATTCAATGGTAAAGAGACCCAAAAACCCTGAATCCAGTAGAAATGAGGCCCCAAAAAATTCCCAATCTATTAGAAATGAGGCCTTAAAAACTCAAATCCAATGGAAAAGAGGCCCAAAAACCACTAATCTAATGGAAAGGACGCCCAAAAACCAATAATCCAATGGAAATGAAGCCCAAAAACAAATAATGGGGAATGAGGCCAAAAAAAAAACCCCAATCCAATGGAAACGAGGCCCAAAAATTCCTATTGTAATAGAAATGAGGCCCAAAAATTCCTATTGTAATAGCAATGAGGCCGGAAAATTCCTATTGTAATAGAAATGAGGCCCAAAAACTTCGAATCCAATGGAAAAGCGGCCCAAAAACCCATAATCCAATGGGGAATGAGGCCTTAAACTCTCAAATCTAATGGAAAAGAGGCCCAAAAACCACTAATCTATTAGAAAGGACGCCCAAAAACCAATAATCCAATGGAAACGAGGCCCAAAAATTCCTATTGTAATAGCAATGAGGCCCGAAAATTCCTATTGTAATAGAAATGAGGCCCAAAAACCTCGAATCCAATGGAAAAGCGGCCCAAAAACCCACAATCCAATGGGGAATGAGGCCTTAAAACCTCAAATCTAATGGAAAAGAGGCCCAAAAACCACTAATCTAATAGAAAGGACGCCCAAAAACCAATAATCCAATGGAAATGAAGCCCAAAAACCCATAATGGGGAATGAGGCCAAAAAAAACCAATCCAATGGAAATGATGCCCAAAAACCACAAATCGAATGAAAAATAGGCTTTAAACCCCTATTACCAGGATGCCTGTAAACACTTTTAGCGGATTTCCGTAGGAAAGTAGGCTATTGAGGTGGTCGTCACGGAGGCTCCCAGGCTAGAGGCTTATATATTCGTGATCAGGAAGCTCTGGGGATCACAAAAATATAGGATGTTCCTTATATATATATATATATATATATTTTGTGCTGTCCATCATTAGTATTTAAACCAAAATTGCTTGTTTTAGACGAATAGGAGAGAATTTAGGTTCTGCGCTTCCTAATTTAGAGACGCTGGTATTGACCGGAAATATGCTCCAGGAGTTGAGCGACATCGATCCGCTCGTTTCGCTCACAAAATTGAAAACGTTGAGTTTGATGCATTGCCCGATGGTGACGAAGCAGCACTATCGCCTTTACGTCGCATTCCGCCTTCAGAACCTCCGAGTCCTCGACTTTAGGAAGATCAAAGCGAAAGAACGCGAAGAAGCGAACGCGTTCTTCAAGAGCAAACAGGGACGAGTCGTCCAGCGAGAGATCGTCCAGAAGGCGAAGACTTTCGTTCCGGGCGGCGAATTACCCGAGCGACGTCCGCAGAGTGGACCCTCGAAATCGGAAGTCGCCAAAATCAGAGCGGCGATCGCAAACGCCTCTTCGCTCGAGGAAGTCGAACGGCTCAACCGGATGCTTCAAAGCGGACAATTCGGCTTCAACGAAAGTATACCATCAATGATATCTCGAATGGCCTTGACTTCCTCATGTTGCCTTTCGCTGTAAATAATCCCCCATTTTAGTTGACGGGAAAAGTATGGAAAATAAAACACAAAAAACCAACCCCTCCAAATTTCACATCAAAAAGTATTCTTGACTATAATCCCCCAAATTGAGCATGAAAAAAGCAACTTTTTTGTCTAAAGAATCCCCCCAAATTCCTCATCAATGAGTCCTTTTGGCTATTCTTGTCTTCCCCCCCAAATATAACATGAAAAAGCTAATTTTTCATCATAAAATCCCCCAAATTCCACAGCAAAAAGTTACATTTTTGTCCTTAATCCCCCAAATTTAACTACAAAAAGCTAAATTTTCATCAAAGAACCACCCGAATTCCACTACATTGAGTACCATTTTTTGTCTTCCCCCTAAATTTAACTTGAAAAGAGCTCATTTTTCATCAAAATAATCCCCCAAATTACGCAACAAAAAGTTCCGTTTTTTGTATTTAATCCCCCAAATTCAACTACCATAAGTCCTATTTTTTGTCTTCCCCCAAATTTACCTGAAAAGAGCTAATTTTTCATCAAAATAATCCTCCAAATTACCCAACATAAAGTTCCGTTTTTGTCCTTAATCCCCCAAATATAACTACAAAAAGGTAATTTTTCATCATAAAAGTCCCCCCATAATTAACCAACAAAAAGTTCCGTTTTTGTCCTTAATCCCCCAAAATTTAAATAAAAGAAAAAGATAATTTTTCATAGAAAGATCCCCCAAATTAGACATCAAAAAGTTCTATTTTGTCCCTAATCCCCCAAATTTAATATAAAATAAGCTAATTTTTCATTAAAAAATCCCCCAATTTACTCATCTTAAGTTCTTTTTTTGTCCTCAATGCCCCAAAAACTAGAAAAAGCTAATTTTTCATCATTAAAATCCCCGAAATTCCACAGCCAAAAGTTCCGTTTTTGTCCTTAATCCCCCAAAATTAACTTTAAAACGCTAAATTTTCATCAAAGAACCATACAAATTCCACTACCATGAGTCCCATTTTTTGTCTTCCCCCCAAATTTAACCTGAAAAGAGCTCATTTTTCATCATTAAAATCCCCCAAATTCCACAACAATAAGTGACGTTTTTGTCCCCCCCCCAAATATAATTAGAAAAAGCTAATTTTTCATCATAAATGTCCCCAAAATTACCCAAGAAAAAGTTCCATTTTTGTCCCTTATCCCCCAAATTTAACTATAAAAAGCTAATTTTTCACCATAAAAGTCCCCCAAATTACCCAAAAAAAAAGTTCCGTTTTGTCCTTAATCCCCTAAATTTAACTATAAAAAGCTAATTTTTCATCATAAAAGTCCCCCAAATTACCCAACAAAAAGTTCCGTTTTTGTCCTTAATCCCTTAATCCTTTCGCTGTAAATAATCCCTTCAACAGGGAAATGTCCAATTTTAGGTGACGGGAAAAGTATGGAATACACAAAAAACTAACAAATGTCACATCAAAAAGTATTCTTGACTATAATCCCCCGAATTGAGCATGAAAAAAGCAACTTTTTTTATCCAAAGAATCCCCCAAATTACTCATCAATGAGTCCTTTTGGCTATTCTTGTCTTCCCCCTCAAATTTAAGCAGAAAAAGGTAATTTTTCATCAAAGAACCCAACAAATTCCACCACCATGAGTCCCATTTTTTGTCTTCCCCCCAAATTTAACCTGAAAAGACTTAACTTTTCATTGAAAGAATCCCCCAAATTACTCATCATAAAGTTCCGTTTTTGTCCCTAATCCCCCAAATTTTAACTAGAAAAGCTAAAAAAAATTTATCAAAGAACCCCCCAAATTCCACTACCATGAGTCCCATTTTTTGTCTTCCCCCCAAATCTAAACTGAAAGGAGCTAATTTTTCATCAAAATAATCCCCCAATTCCACAACAAAAAGTTCCGTTTTGTCAAATATAACTAGGAAAAGTTCCATTTTTTGTCCCTTATCCCTCAAATTTAACTATAAAAAGCTAAATTTTCATCAAGAACCCTCTAAATTCTACATCAAAAAGTTCCGTTTTTGTCCTCAATCCCCCAAAATTTAAAAAGAATAAGATAATTTTTCATCTAAAGAGCCCCCAAATTAGACATCAAAAAGTTCTATTTTGTCCCTGATCCCCCAAATTTAATATAAAAAAGCTAATTTTTTATTTAAAAAATCCCAAAATTTACTCATCAAAAAGTTCAATTTTTGTCCTTAATCCCCCAAATTTAACTAGAAAAAGGTAATTTTTCATCATAAAAGTCCCCCAAATTACCCAACAAAAAGTTCCGCTAAATTTTCATCAAAATTACCCCCCAAATTCCATTACCATGAGTCCCATTTTTGTCTTCCACCAAATTTAACATGAAAAGACCAAATTTTTCATTGAAAGAATCCCCCCAAATTACTCGTCAAAAAGTTCCGTTTTTCTCCTTATCCCTCAAATTCCACTACCGTGAGTCCCATGTTTTTGTCTTCCCCCCAAATTTAACATGAAAAGAGCTCATTTTTCATCAAAATAATCCTCCAAACTACCCAACATAAAGTTCCGTTTTTGTCCTTAATCCCCCAAATTTAACTACAAAAAGGTAATTTTTCATCATAAAAGTCCCCCCCAATTAACCAACAAAAAGTTCCGTTTTTGTCCTTAATCCCCCAAAATTTAAATAAAAGAAAAAGATAATTTTTGATAGAAAGATCCCCCAAATTAGACATCAAAAAGTTCTATTTTGTCCCTAATCCCCCAAATTTAATATAAAATAAGCTAATTTTTCATTAAAAAATATCCCAATTTACTCATCTTAAGTTCTTTTTTTGTCCTTAATCCCCCAAAAACAAGAAAAAGCTAATTTTTCATTATTAAAATCCCCCAAATTCCACAGCCAAAAGTTCCGTTTTTGTCCTTAATCCCCCAAAATTAACTTTAAAACGCAAAATTTTCATCAAAGAACCATACAAATTCCACCACCATGAGTCCCATTTTTTGTCTTCCCCCCAAATTTAACCTGAAAAGAGCTCATTTTTCATCATTAAAATCCCCCACAATTCCACAACAATAAGTGACGTGTCCTCAAATATAATTAGAAAAAGCTATTTTTCATCATAAATGTCCCCCAAATTACCCAAGAAAAAGTTCCATTTTTTGTCCCTTATCCCCCAAATTTAACTATAAAAAGCTAATTTTTCACCATAAAAGTCCCCCAAATACCCAGTTCCGTTTTGTCCTTAATCCCCTAAATTTAACTATAAAAAGCTAATTTTTCACCATAAAAGTCCCCCAAATTACCCAAAAAAAAGTTCCGTTTTGTCCTTAATCCCCTAAATTTAACTAGAAAAAGCTAATTTTTCACCATAAAAGTCCCCCAAATTACCCAACAAAAAGTTCCGCTAAATTTTCATAAAAATTACCCCCCAAATTCCAATACCATGAGTCCCATTTTTGTCTTCCACCAAATTTAACATGAAAAGACCTAATTTTTCATTGAAAGAATCCCCCCAAATTACTCGTCAAAATGTTCCGTTTTTCTCCTTATCCCTCAAATTCCACTACCATGAGTCCCATTTTTTGTCTTCCCCCCAAATTTAACCTGAAAAGAGCTCATTTTTCATCATTAAAATCCCCCAAATTCCACAACAATAAGTGACGTTTTTGTCAAATATATTAGAAAAAGCTAATTTTTCATCATAAAGGTACCCAAGAAAAAGTTCCATTTTTGTCCCTTATCCCCCAAATTTAACTATAAAAAGCTAATTTTTCATCATAAATGTCCCCAAATTACCCAAAAAACAAAAGTTCCGTTTTGTCCTTAATCCCTAATTTAACTAGAAAAAGCTAATTTTTCACCATAAAAGTCCCCCAAATTACCCAGTTCCGTTTTTGTCCTTAATCCCCTAAATTTAACTATAAAAAGCTAATTTTTCACCATAAAAGTCCCCAAATTACCAAAAAAAAGTTCCGTTTGTCCTTAATCCCCTAAATTTAACTAGAAAAGCTAATTTTCACCATAAAAGTCCCCCAAATTACCCAACAAAAAGTTCCGCTAAATTTTCATAAAAATTACCCCCCAAATTCCAATACCATGAGTCCCATTTTTGTCTTCCACCAAATTTAACATGAAAAGACCTAATTTTTCATTGAAAGAATCCCCCCAAATTACTCGTCAAAATGTTCCGTTTTTCTCCTTATCCCTCAAATTCCACTACCATGAGTCCCATTTTTTGTCTTCCCCCCAAATTTAACCTGAAAAGAGCTCATTTTTCATCATTAAAATCCCCCAAATTCCACAACAATAAGTGACGTTTTTGTCCCCCCCCCCCCCAAATATAATTAGAAAAAGCTAATTTTTCATCATAAAGGTACCCAAGAAAAAGTTCCATTTTTGTCCCTTATCCCCCAAATTTAACTATAAAAAGCTAATTTTTCATCATAAATGTCCCCAAATTACCCAAAAAAAAAAAGTTCCGTTTTGTCCTTAATCCCCTAAATTTAACTAGAAAAAGCTAATTTTTCACCATAAAAGTCCCCCAAATTACCCAAAAAAAGTTCCGTTTTGTCCTTAATCCCCTAAATTTAACTATAAAAAGCTAATTTTTCACCATAAAAGTCCCCCAAATTACCCAACAAAAAGTTCCGCTAAATTTTCATCAAAATTACCCCCCAAATTCCATTACCATGAGTCCCATTTTTTGTCTTCCCCCCAAATTTAACATGAAAAGATCTCATTTTTCATCAAAATAATCCCCCAAATTACCCAACAAATAAAATTTCCGTTTTTGTCCTTAATCCCCCAAATTTATCTAGAAAAAGGTAATTTTTCATCATAAAAGTCCCCCCAATTAACCAACGAAAAGTTCCGTTTTTGTCCTTAATCCCCCAAATTTAACTAGAAAAAGGTAATTTTTCATCATAAAAGTCCCCCCAATTAACCAGCAAAAAGTTCCGTTTTTCTCCTTAATCTCTCAAAATTTAAAAAGAAAAATTAATTTTTCATCAAAAGAGCCCCCAAATTAGACACCAAAAAGTTCTATTTTGTCCTTAAGCCCCCAAATTTAATAACTAGAAAAAGCTAAATTTTCATCAAAAGTACCCCCCAAATTCCACATCCATGTGACCCATTTTTGTCCACAACAGATTTAACCAGAAAAAGCTAATATTTCATCATGAAAATCCCCCAAATTACGCAACAAAAAGTTCCGTTTTTGTCCTTAATCCCCCAAATTTAACAAGAAAAAGCTAATTTTTCACCATAAAAGTCCCCCAAATTACCCAAAAAAAAAAGTTCCGTTTTGTCCTTAATCCCCTAAATTTAACTAGAAAAAGCTAATTTTTCACCATAAAAGTCCCCCAAATTACCAAAAAAAAGTTCCGTTTTGTCCTTAATCCCCTAAATTTAACTATAAAAAGCTAAATTTTCATCAAAGAACCCAACAAATTCCACTACCATGAGTCCCATTTTTGTCTTCCCCCCAAATTTAACCTGAAAAGAGCTAATTTTTCATCGAAATAATCCCCCAAATTCCACATCAAAACGTCCTTCCCCCAAATTTAACATGGAAAAACCAATTTCCATCTAAAGAAACCCCCCAAATTTACATGCCCCAAATTCAGACTATGTCCATTTTTTGATACCTTAGTCCAACAAAAGGAAGAATCAAGGCCATCCAACAAGTTTTTTCGTCTTTTTATTCATTTCTTTTTAATTTTCAAGGTAAAAACGGCGACGTGGAAGAAGAAGACGAAGACGACCAGGAGAACGGTAAAATGGAAGAATAGTTTTAGTTTTTTACTGATAAGAATGGATACAATTTTTATTTTGATCGAATAAAGGAAACTTTTTTTTTCTGTTCAATGCCTCCTTTGGCCCGAGAAGCCATTTTTTATCTTTTTTTTTTCTAAAAATTTTTTAAGATGTTTCAGGAGTTCGCAGACCTAGAAGTCAGGTTTGGATCAATTTTAGTGAAAAAAAAATGTTTTTTTTTATTAGTACAGTATAAAAGCACCACGTTTTGGGATGTATTTTCTGTTTTTTTCGTATTTTAAACTTTGACGAGCGCTTTTCCATGGCCTTCGCCTCTCAAAGTGGCAGCGAGCGCTTTTGGCAAGTTGTCGAATCCGTCGGTTACGAATTCTTTGTATTTCAATTTCCCTTCCCTGACCCATTCGATGTTCTTGTTGATCCCTTCGTTCCAGCGGTTGAGCCATCTTTGGACGAAAAATCCTTCCATCCTAAGCTGCTTCATGACGACATCAGTTTGGACGATTGGTGCTGCGAAAAGAAAGTTAAGAAAACGTTCTTTTTTGGGCTACTGGATACCTTGAGGAGGGTTTTTCGGATCGGCGTTATAAGCTGAGATGGCGCCGCAGACGGCGATTCGTCCGAACATGTTCATCTGGTTCATCACGACGGTGCTGATGATGCCGCCGACGTTGTCGAAATAGCAGTCGACCCCTTTGGGTGCGAATTCTCGAAGTAACTTCGGCATATCGTCTTTCGCATGGTTGATCGCTCCTTCGAATTTCATTTCTTTCAAAAGCCAATCGACTTTTTCCTTCGTACCATCGAATCCGACAACTCTGCAGCCTGTAAGCGATGAAAAAATTAAAAATTGAGGGCTTTTAAGGCTCAAAAAGGCATAAAAAATTATTTTTTCGACTTGAAAATGTCACCGATCGTTTTAGAAGTGGCCAAAACGTATGTTTCGACACCCAACATGATATGGCTAAAGTGAAGTTTTACCGCTGAAAGTTGTGGTATCGAAAGATCCGTTTTTTGGGATTCACTTATTTTAGATTTTTGATCTAAGACGGCTCTAATAGGAAAAATTAAGTGATTTTTAGGCTCAAAAATGCCTTAAAAATAGTTTTTTCGACCTAAAAATGTCACCAATCGTTTTAGAAGTGGTCAAAACGTATGTTTCGACACCCAACATGATATGGCTAAAATGAAGTTTTACCGCAGAAAGTTGTGATATCAAAAGAATCGTTTTTTGGGATTCACATATTTTTGATCTAGGATGGTTCTAATTGGACAAAATAAGTGATTTTTAGGCTCAAAAAGGCCTAAAAAGTAGTTTTTTCGACCTGAAAATGTCACCGGTCGTTTTAGAAGTGGCCAAAACGTATGTTTCGACACCCAACCTGATATGGCTAAAATGAAGTTTTACCGCAGAAAGTTGTGGTATCAAAAGAATCGATTTTTGGGATTCACATATTTTTGATCTAGGATGGTTCTAATTGGACAAAACAAGTGATTTTTAGGCTCAAAAAGGCCTAAAAAATGATTTTTTCGACCTAAAAATATCACCAATCGTTTTAGAAGTGGCCAAAACGTATGTTTCGACACCCAACATGATATGGCTAAAATGAAGTTTTACCGCAGAAAGTTGTGGTATCGAAAGATACGGTTTTTGATATTCACATTTTTTTATCTAGGATGGCTCTAATTGGAAAATTAAGTGATTTTTAGGCTCAAAAAGGCCTAAAAAATAGTTTTTTCGACCTGAAAATGTCACCAATCGTTTTAGAAGTGGCCAAAACGTATGTTTCGACACCCAACATGATATGGCTAAAATGAAGTTTTACCGCAGAAAGTTGTGGTATCGAAAGATAAGTTTTTTGATATTCACATTTTTTTATCTGGGATGGCTCTAATTGGAAAATTAAGTGATTTTTAGGCTCAAAAAGGCCTAAAAAGTAGTTTTTTCGACCTGAAAATGTCACCAATCGTTTTAGAAGTGGCCAAAACGTATGTTTCGACACCCAACATGATATGGCTAAAATGAAGTTTTACCGCAGAAAGTTGCAATATCGGAATGTCTTACCCATGTTTCTGGCCATCTGTCCTACGAGGGAGCCGACAGCTCCTCCCGCTCCGCTGATGGCGACCGTTTCGCCTTTTTTCGGCTGGCAAAGCTCGGTGAGGCCGAAATAAGCGGTGTTGCCCGGCATGCCGAGAATTCCCAACGCGAGCGACAACGGAAGACCTTTAAAATCGGGCAAAACCCTCGGCCTTTCCAGCCCTCCGAAAGGAGATTCCACTTTATCGGGATTCGCCACGGTGTTCGTCTGCCATCCAAAATAACCGACGACGTTGTCGCCCACTTTGAAATCCGCATGTTTGCTCTTCACAACCCTAAAACGAAATTAAACTCAATTCAGCGGAAAAAAACCGAAATTCCGCATACTTGGCGACTTGTGCTCCAAACATCGTATTCCCGGTCTCCTTCATTGTTGATACCGGCCTCATGTATGGGTCCACGCTTACAAAAAGCGCCTCAAAATGAACATCTAGCAAAATAAATTATTTTTTTAGTATTTTGTTTTTTTTAATTATTCACCTCCGTCTTTCAAGTCGGGCACTTTTTCTTCGACGAGTTTGAAGTCGGAATCTTTTGGCTCGCCATCGAAATGTTTAGCGAAGATCAGCCTTTTGTTGTTCGCTCCCAAATTCGAACTGAGAAAAAATAAGATGTGACTAATTATTTTTTTGTACTAAAAAGTACCTAGATTTTGGATAAAATTATTATCTATACTTTAAAGTACCTACCTACTATGAAGTGTTCCTAGCTACTCTATAAAAGTAGGTACCTACTCCTAAATGTACCTGCTACCAAAAAGTACCTACCTACCATCAAAAAGTACCTAGTACCTTAATTATGTAACTACTATTGAAAAGTACCTACCTACTTTCAAAAAGTACCTGGCAATCTACTACAAAAAAGTAGGTACCTACCATTAAGAATACCTACTATCAAAAAGTACCTAACCACTCTGTAAAAGTATCTACATTCTATGAAGTGTTCCTACCTACTCTGTAAATATATATTTGGGCCTCTTTCCCAATTGGATTATGGGTTTTTGGGCCTCATTTCCATTGGATTAGTGGTTTTTGGGCCTCTTTTCCATTGGATTAGGGGTTTTTGGGCTTCATTTCAATTGGGCTTTTGGGCCTCATTTTCATTGTAATTGGGTTTTTGGGCCTCATTTCCATTGGATTAGTGGTTTTTGGGCCTCTTTTCCATTGGATTAGGGGTTTTTGGGCCTCTTTTCCATTGGATTAGGGGTTTTTGGGATTCATTTCAATTGGGCTTTTGGGCCTCATTTTCATTGTAATTGGGTTTTTGGGCCTCATTTCCATCGGATTAGTGGTTTTT
>JAGWEN010001242.1:0-34526 GCA_018703685.1 Orius laevigatus
TCGATCTAAATTTCAAATTTTTAGAGGAATGAATAACATTTTTTATGAATTTTACATTCGGCATGTAAATATTGAGGTATAAACAATCTCGTGGACATCTCGGACTCCTTTGGTGGCACCTGTGTTTTATTGGGTTGAGGGCAAGCCGGGGCCGAAATCAACGGCATGTAGGACCTGTTGCCATCCTGGGTGAGGACGTGGAGGCTAAAAACGACGAAAACTTCAATTAAAACTTTTACGGACCAAGTTGGTCAATATAGGTCTCAATAGATTTATAAGTTTTAAAGAATTAGTTGTAATGTTGGAAAAATTTTGTGATCAAATAGAGGAGATTGAAAACCGAGCTTTCAAGGGGAAGACAAAATCAGGACGAAAAGACCAGAATGGAAGACGGTTTATGATTCTTCTTTTGGAAATTCGATATCAGATACAGCGAATTGTTCGAACGTAAAAAAGGAAACGGACCTTTAGTGCAGCCCTTACCGCCCCTCCCGATCCAAAATTTTCAAACCAAACTACCTACAACACAAATTTCAAAAAGATACCAGATATTAAAAAGCCCAAAAAGCGTCCAGAAGAAGGCACGTTTTCAAAACTCTTCTTCTTCCATGATCTCATCCTACAATATCGACTTTTCCCCCAAACTTCCTTTAGTAGTCAACAAAAAAACCGTTCGTGAAAAAATAATTCCCAAAGTAAACATGAAGATAGACCTTCCTTCGATATATAACTCAAAAATATCGAAACCACATCAAATCATTTCCGGAAAAATAATGAAATCCAACGCAATTTCAATACAGCCTGAGATATCGTTACCCCCTATCATTGAAAACGGGAAACCGACAGCAATCAAGCACAAAAATCAGTCCCATATTGCTTTTTCGTTGCCTACAGTTCCTCGCGAATGTTTTCCAAGAGAATAAGTTATCGATGCTTAAAAATCTTTTAATAAAATTAATTAGTAAATAAATGGAACATGAAGCAAATTATGCAAATGAAACGTAAAGATCCTTAATTTGATTGGAAGACCACGTTGAAATATACAATTTGCATTTGATAGTCCTACAAGAAACAGCGAGAAATGTATTTTCCATTAGTTGTCAGCTGGGGTTCGGGAATCGATAGAAAATGCATTAATTTAAGCCTTTTAAAGATATTCGATGGAAAATCGTATTTCGAGAATTCAGGAAGTTGCGGACACAAGGAGCTTAAGTAAAGCACTAAGCATGCCAAAACTTGAAACAAACATTCAAATCAAACAACAACAATATTACCAATTTAAACTAGTAACGTGAACTGAATTAAAGTACATATCCAATTACTAATCATCAATTAGATCATGTTTTAGCGGATTTCTTTGTTTGCATTTTTCAATAAACAGTTCTTAATTGGATCGTAACTTTACACTCAAGAAAGCCGTCGATTGCCTTGCATGACTCTTTGGGCAGGTAACTCAAAAGGATCCTTAAGGATCAACCATGTTTGATTTCAGAAAAACGGTCTACGTACTATGAAATTAATGAGTTCCTTTGAAACTTAATGTGTAAAACGTATTTTTAATAAAATGTTAACGTCGGCTTTTTTAACTTGATGGGAGTCTTTGGTTCTTCATTTACCTAGAAATAGGGTTTCATATTGAATTAACATAGGAAAATTTTAATTATTTTTCTAAAAACGTTTAAGAGGACGTTTTACATCAAGTTGGAGCGACTCACTCTTAATAATTAATTTGCCGAGTTTCCGGAGAGCGTTATTATTAGTTGGGTGGTTGAGGAGAAAATACATGAAGCCTCGGGCGCTGTACACTTTGTTCGCCATCAACGGTTTCAAACCAACAAAAAGAGACCCTTTTTCCGGAAAATTGGTTCGAGTTTGTCAAAGGGTTTAGCATACCCAGGAATGAATTGATATTTTTCGAGTGACATTCTTAATCCCAGTAACATTTTCGGACTTAGATATAACAACACAAAAATCAGCTAAAAGCCTTCTGAAGCAGCGTATTTCCACCTGAATAGCCCTACCAAATGCCACTTTGATATCCCACAATTTGAAAGGGGTGTTTCAGCTTTCATGTGGATGATGATTTTCGGAACGCAATTTTCCCACCCAGCGGCTATACGTTTGGGGAGAGAAGGATAGAGATGGATTCTGAGATAATTGGGCACAATAAACTTGGACTTATTCAGAATAAATTTTATTACACCATCTCCCAGATACATGAGCGGGGGCCTCTGGGGTAGGGCTAAGCGTTCCACCCAGCCAATGGAGAGGTCTGTAGAAAACCCACGTTTTGAGGAAGGATTTCCATTTCTTCAGGCCAAAGTAGGATCGGCCCACCGGGAGCTTCATGTTGTCTACGGCAAGGACTCCGTTCTGTCAGTTCGACAGAGGGTGTGCTTTTATGATTAAACCATAATTTGAATGTAATTGTTATTGTTGTGTCCTATTGAATGACATCATAAATCCAGACGCGGGATAAATGATAGGAGTAATCTCTCCTCAACATATTGATTATATAATACGTTATAACTTGAAACGTTTTACGCTACGTTTAAAAAATCCTAACACCATCACAAGGATTAAACAATATCAAAAGGAATCTTTGCTCAACAAATTCCAGTTAAAACCACAAAAGGGTGAACAGCCGTGAAATAAGCTAACTTTGAGTTGAAGGGCCCTAAGAGTCGTGAATGTTTTTTTTTATAAAGGAGATGTAGATTCCTTGAGTTTTCAAACAGTTCCTGTTTTTACACGTAAAAGGTTTTTTTTAACTACCATGTTTGAAATCCGTCCGTAGCCTGTGATAAGTGATAACCTAATAAATAAATTATGGAGCCTGTAATCCGATGAAGTAAAAGCACTGGGCAAGAGATAATATTTCAAGATCTTAATTAATAATTTTATAGAAGAAGGAAAGTAATTATCCCTGATTTACCAAGAAAGTTACGATTTTGTTGAAAACCTTTTATACCTTGAACGGTGACTTACAAAATAATTGAGAAATCTCACCGCACAATAATTTATCAAAAGCAATATTGGTTTTCCGCTGTTATTTTCCAACGTGCCAAACTGTGGCCTTTTCCTATTACCCAGCTCAATATTACGATTTTTTCTCCCCCCCCCCCCCACCAATAATGGTTTTCACGGTTGAACGGCCAAAGTTTTTCCGTTCGGTCAAAACCGTTGAAGCCTTTTTGAGACAATACGGTTAGAAGGTGCGGAAATCGAGACCCGAAATTAGATACATTTGTTAATGAACTCGAGAGGTCAAGTGTTATTTAAGTGCCCACGGGACATCCTTTCTCCTTTTCTCCAAACGAAATAAGAAGAAAAACTGATGCAAAACCCTCCCTACACATCAAGCGAGTATTTTCACAAAATTTTTACCATTCATTTAAGCCTTTTAATATACCTGCTACTCTTGTAACAATAGTCCAGACACCCTACTCATTTCTTTTATATATTTGTATTTATTTTTAGCTTTTTACTCCTCTTCTTTGAAATTGGAATAGCAACGAACGGTTTTTGTTCGAACCTTACAGGGTTTTTTTTTAAAGCTCCTATTCCACCTAAGTACTTGTGGGATGTAAATGTGAAAATTTTTAATGACTTTTCAATCTTATATGTACAAATAAAGTAAGGCATTTTCTCATTTGTCCCCACCATTATGGTTGTGGGATTTGCAAATTGAATTCTTTTATACCTAGCTGTCGAGCGAATTTGAAAGCACAAGAGAAGAAAATGAACAAACTTTAGGCTCAAGTTTCAAGGAGTAATTAAAACAAACGATCCTTCAACGTTATTGCGAAACGTATTCATGTGGAATCACACATCATAAGCTTGCATGTTGTGAACTTATGATCAATTTAACAACAAAATCGTCATTTTGGTTTTTCACAATAATCGTTTGAAAGAGATCTCTTACCTCGATAGAGGCCTTTGTGAGGTTCACCTCAATTAATTAGAGCTATTCTGGCATTTATTGCTAAAGCAGTTTAATTATTCATTAAATTGTTAAATTCTCGTTTTGGGCAAAGAGCGTTTTACTCCAACAATATTACCAACGAAATTCCATATGTAATAGGAACACTATTGTTGATTTCCTGGTTTTGGTTTCAAATTAGGCTTAAGAGTGTACTAAAGGCCCCGGTTTTAGTATTCTCCGAATATCTCCGGTTCTACTCAAAATTTTTTAACATTTTTTTTTTTAAATTTCGTTGATTTTTAAATGCCGAACTACTAATGTGCTCCAAAAAAATATTTTTCCAGATTTTTTACATTTCTTGTATAAATTTAAAAAAATCAAATTTGACTCCATTAGGAGTATCTTCAAAAAATATTAGAAAGTATTGGTCCTGGAGCTTGCCCAGAGACACGAACTTTCTCAAAGGTCTACAGATTTCGGGGGATCCATAAATTTCGGGGGAAATGAATCCTATTTTTCTAACATAACTTGAATTTGGTGATAATTTTATGAAAATGAGACTAATTTCACTCAAACACATTATAATTACCTAATTAGTTAATTAAATAATTAATTTTTGGAAAAAAAAATTTCAATCATAACATGAATTTAGTGATAATTTTCTAAAAATGGGACTAAATTCACTCAAACACATTATTATTACCTAATTAGTTAATTAAATAATTAATTTTTGGAAAAATTTTTTTTTCAATCTTAACATGAATTTGGTGATAATT
This sequence comes from Orius laevigatus, assembly GCA_018703685.1. Lineage (NCBI taxonomy): Eukaryota > Metazoa > Arthropoda > Insecta > Hemiptera > Anthocoridae > Orius > Orius laevigatus. The sequence goes on from JAGWEN010001242.1 coordinate 4,702, forward strand.
TTCTAAAAATGGGAATAAATTCACTCAAACACATTATTATTACCTTATTAATTAATTAGTAATTAATTAATTAATGGGGAAAACTTTTTTTAATTTCAATCATAACTTGAATTTGGTGGTAATTTTATGAAAATAGTACTAATTCCGCTCAAACACATTATAATTACCTAATTAGTTAATTACTTAATTAATTAATTAATTTTTGGGAAATTTTTTTTTTCAGTCATAACTTGAATTTGGTGATAATTTTATGAAAATTTGACCAATTTCACTCAAGCACATTATAATTACCTAATTAGTTAATTAATTAGGTAATAAATTAATTTTTGAGAATTTTTTTTTCATTCACAACTTGAATTTGGTGATAATTTTATGAAAATAGTACTAATTTCACTCAAACACATCATAATTACCTAATTAGTTAATTAATTAATTAATGGAAAAACTTTTTTTCAATCATAACTTGAATTTGGTTATAATTTTATGAATATAGTACTAATTCCGCTCAAACACATTATAATTACCTAATTAGTTAATTACTTAATTAATTAATTTTTGGGAAAAAATTTTTCAGTCATAACTTGAATTTGGTTATAATTTTATGAAAATGGGACCAATTTCACTCAAACACATTATAATTACCTAATTAGTTAATTGGTTAATTAGTTAATTAATTAATTACCTAATTAGTTAATGAAATTTAATCGGGATCACGTGAAGATTATTTGGTTAAAATTTGGTGAAGATCGGACCGGTAGAAAGGCCGTAGCACATTTTTGCAAACGTTAGGTTAATTACTTAATTAATTAATTAATTTTTGGGAAAAATTTTTTTCAGTCATAACTTGAATTTGGTTATAATTTTATGAAAATGGGACCAATTTCACTCAAACACATTATAATTAAATAATTAGTTAATTAATTACCTAATTAGTTAATGAAATTTAATCGGGATCACGTGAAGATTATTTGGTTAAAATTTGGTGAAGATCGGACCGGTAGAAAGCCCGTAGCACATTTTTGCAAACTTTAGACAGACATATCTCCGCCATTTTGTCGAATTTCAAAAATCGCTCTCGTCACTTTCAAGATAAGCACGAAAGAAAGATTGTGTAAAAATTTCGTGAAAATCGGATGAAAATTGTGGCCGTGAAGTGTTCCGGAAAAAAGGCGACGGACGGACGGACGGACGGACGGACGGACGGCCGGCACCACAGACAAAGTCATGTCCGACAAAGATCAAAAGTCAGTTTGACCCTAGGGGGTCTGGAAGACCCTTCCCCAAAAACCCGAATCCGACGGTATTACAATAACTTCTCTTTGAGAAAGTTAAAAACGAGAACAAAACATCTAAAATCGGTTCATAAGTTCGGGAGCAAATCGGAGAATAAGATTATTCTATTAACTTTCTCAAAGAGAAGTTATTGTAATACCGTCGGATTCAGGTTTTTGGGTAAGGGTCTTCCAGACCCCCAAGGGTCAAACTGACTTTTGATCTTTGCCGGACATGACTTTGTCTGTGGTGACGGCCGTCCGGCCGTCCGTCCGTCGCCTTTTTTTCCGGAACACTTCACGGCCACAATTTTCATCCGATTTTCACGAAATTTTCACACAATCTTCCTTTCGTGGTTATCTTGAAAGTGAAGAGAGCGATTTTTGAAATTCGACAAAATGGCGGAGATATGTCTGTCTAAAGTTTGCAAAAATGTGCTACGGGCTTTCTACTGATCCGATCTTCACCAAATTTTAACCAAATAATCTTCACGTGATCCCGATTAAATTTCATTAACTAATTAGGTAATTAATTATGTAATTAGGTAATTATGACTAATTAACATAATTTTCCCATTTTCATAAAATTATCACCAAATTCAAGTTATGATTGCAAAAAATTTTTTTTTTCAAAAATTAATTAATTAACTAATTAGGTAATTATATTGAGTTTGAGTGAAATTAGTCCCATTTTCATAAAATTATCACCAAATTCAAGTTATGATTGAAAAAAAAAAGTCTCAAAAATTAATTAATTAATTAACTAATTAGGTAATTATAATGTGTTTGAGTGAAATTAGTCCCATTTACATAAAATTATCACCAAAATCAAGTTATGATTGCAAAAAAAAATTTTTTTTTTCAAAAATTAATTAATTAACTAATTATTTAATTATAACGTGTTTAAGTGAAATTAGTCCCATTTTCATAAAATTATCACCAAATTCAAGTTATGTTAGAAAAAAAGGATTCATTTCCCCCAAAATTTATGGATCCCCCGAAATCTGTAGACCTTTGAGAAAGTTCGTGTCTCTGGGCAAGCTCCAGGACCAATACTTTTTTCTCCTAGCGAAATATGTTTTAGGAGTACGCTAGTCGATCGCCATTTCATTAAAAAAAATAAAAAATAAAAAAATGAAAAAATTTTCACAGAAAAATTTTGAGTACAACCGGAGATACAGGTTCGGAGATAGCTAAAACCGGGGGCCTTTAGTACACTGTTAACACATTTTTCATGAAAAACTTATTATTTTACATTCTGCCCATCGAGACTTTTTTTTTCTTCTGAAAAGCGCGAGGAGGGACTTTTTTTTTCACTTATTTTTCAACGAGCCTAATAAAACATAGGAGCTTAATAATTGCCTCACACCCTCCTTCTGTTACCTTTTATCTCCTTCCTCTTGATATTTAATTACCTTGTCAGGCAAAGACCAAAAAAGGGGGGGTAAAATCAGGTTAGGCAACGTAAATTTAAATTTCGCGGTTTCTCGAATGGAATACCTCTAGTCGAAGGACTTTCAAGAAACAATTGAATGGAATACCTCTAGTTAAAGGACTTTCAGGCGGGAATATTTGAATTTACCAAATAATGAATGAAAAGTTGAAGAGATTTGAAAATTCGCGCCAAACGGTTGAGAAAACGAAAGCTGTCGATTGTCTTCCCGAAATGTTATCCATTCATTATCAGTTCTCGGTGGTGTAATGGATAGCACGTTGGAGTACCAATTCGAAGACGCCGGTTCGATTCCCGTCCGGGAGCCAATTTTTGAATCTTATTTAACTTTTCCTGATTTATTTTCCCAATTTATTACGATTGTAATCCTGAGGTGCGGTCACCTCGATAACGAATAATTAGATTGATATTTTTTATCTCCTTTTAATTTTTTACCCGCGATTTACAGTCCCAGGATTGGGCGATTGTTAATTAGCAGGTATGGTGAATTCGACGAAAACGTCAAATTCACAATATGGCAAATTCGACTAAAAAGTGGAATGAGATGAATAGCAAATTCGACCAAAAGATGAATCCGTGATATAGTAAATTCGAAAAAAAAGAAGAATCAGAAAAGTAAAATCAAAACACTTGAAAAACGATATGTACAGTGAAAAACAAAATACACATATGTCGAAACAAGGGGGGGGGGCATACTGGTCAAAACATCAAATCTAGGTGGACATGGCCCATTAATGGCCTCTCAATGAACTATATTAATGGCCACAAAAATCAATTACCAATTAAGTAATAATAATTAATCATTAATATAATTATTATTAATTATTACTCTTTTAGTCTTACTAATCTTATTTAAAATAAAAAAATATTTATCTAGCAACGCGGAAAAGAACGGAAAAGTCAACGGATTTTCGTAGTATTTCATTCGTCATTTTTTTGACGGGTCCGGACGGGTCAACAGCCTGTTAAAATCGAATCTTTAAAAGTTAATTTTTAAATTTTTTTCATGCCGCAAAGTGGTCAAAGGTGGGCGAAAAGCGCTATGGCAACTTAAAATTTTGGAATTTTCCTAATTTTTGAATTTTTTATATGCCCTAAACCAAAAGCAATATTAAGTTGTACATCACTGAATAGGCTCTAATTACCCTTAAATTACCCCTTTTTAAGAGATATATGGAAAAAATTTCATTATTGTACTCTAATTCTAAAGCTTTGTCGAGTCATTTCATTGATTTTTTGACTTCGAATTTTGACCCAATGTCCACCTAGGTGAGAAAAACACTTTTTCAATCTTCCCTCTCTTTCTTCCCGGTTCATGGAAAGAGGTAAAAAGAGGCAAAAAGGTGTTTCAGTCTTTTCAGTTCATACAAGAGATGTCTGATCGTAACAAGATTTAAGTCTTCCAGTACCTGAACAGAGTCTCCCTCAATTTAAATGAATCAAAATCAACCTTTCAAGTTCATTTCTAGGGTTAATAATTTCAGCTATCAGAACAAATATCCGATAAGATAAGTTGGTCCCAGTTGATTTTCGATACCTTGGTACGCTGTTGTATCGACAATATTTAAAAGAAAAATTTAAAACTCTGTCAACTGTGAATTTCGCTCATTTTTTTTGTGGGTTTTAGCCTGAGAATTATGTGAACTGTAGAATTGACCACGCCACGAGTGAATTGCGAAGTTTCCTTCGAGAGCCAAGGCTGGATGGAGGCCCCCTCTCCACAGGATTATTAATTTGCAATAAAGATACTTCGCCATAATAAGCGGAAAATTAGAAGATGAAAGGAAAATCCAACTAGAAAAGGGAATCCAGAGAGGCTTTTATATAAATTAATGCTAAATGATGGTCCAAGTTTTGCAATAGTTTTGAACTTCCGAGGCTTCTTGTGGGCAGAAATAGGAACTAGGATCATCCCCGAGGCTCAAATACTATACCCTGCTAGTAAATTTTATTTTTAAATGGATATCGAATAATTTTAAGCTGTTAATAGCTTTATTTTAGAAGGAAAAAATATGTGTTTATATTTTTTCCCCTATTCCTACCGTGTAGTGCTAGATTCCGTCTCCCCTACCTCGGCCCTCTGTGCCTGTGTTGGACCATCCGGGCAAAAATGTAAAAATGGGCAAAAAGGACTTTTAAAAATTCATTTCGTTTTAGAAAGTAAGTACGGATTTAAAAAATTTTAACACGCAAAATGTAGAGAATTTCCGGAGGATTTCTGGAGGAAGCGAAGCTATAAGACTCCGTGAAAAAGAGCACGAATTTTGAAAATAAACAAGGAAAAAAAAAAAAAAAAAAATTCTTACCTTAAATCTGCCTTCGTTGACAGGTGGAACGGCGTAAGGTATGCCGAGGAATGTGACAACTTTGGTTTCAGCCCTTTCCACCTTTCCGTCTAAATACCATGGACGGAATCCTGGGTCTGGCCTGTCGTAAAGATAGACCCGAAAACCTTGCACTTGACCGTACGAAGTAGTTACGACGACGTCACGGTCCGTCTCTTGCTTGGGAGAATCCGGCCTTTGTTTCCCTTGCAAATCTGCTCTCCATCCTCCCAGTATACCCGGTAGTTCGATCCCGGCTTGCTGGAAAAAAAAAACAAATTTTATCTCCAGAATAGCTTAGAAACCGTAACAATGGTAATTATACTCAGAAATTACACTACTTGCACTGTCTTGATTCTAACCTACTACAAAGCAGTTAATAATTCATAACATGTCGTGGATTTTCTAATTCAATGCGATAGAATACATGTAAATTGGAATGAGCATTACTAAAAGCAGCCCTCATTCGAAATTCAGAGGGTCCTGTATAAGAAGCGGATCTGTTGATCCGATTGCAAGCCATTTGAAATTTCCACTTAGCTGTTTCTAATCTAAAGCAGAATGTTCGAACATTTCCTCCTTGAAAATAGAGCCTGAAGTTTCTTTCTTCCTTCATACAAAGGCATGTATGTTTAATATAATTTTTACTTTAATACATAAGGATTACGAAACCGGTTCGTTTAAGAAAAAAGAGTCGTCGTATTTTTTCTCCCTCTTACCACAAAAATCAGTGAGAAGACATCACCGAAATAATAAAGTTAATGAATATATTACCATAAAACCCATCTTTGACTCTATATTGTAGATTACACAAGAGCGGATGTCAGAAATCCTGTCACACTGTGTAATTTTAACATCATACCATGCATGAAAACAGGCTTTCTATATTTTCGCTTGAAAGTGAATGAACAGGTCTGTATATCAAAGTAAACCTGAATTACTTTACGTGGAACCTTAGATGGAACTTCAAAGGGAGCGTTACTATATTGAAGTAAATTAGTGAGGATTACCACAGAGAAATCAAATTTGATTTGAAGTGGGATTACTAGTAGAACAAAAGATGCGCTACCGCGTTCCAAGATCAAAATGATTAAACTATGTTTTTGGGTAGTATGTAGAACAATTGGCGTGAACACCACTAATGGAGAAGACCAGAATGGAAAGGAAGATGCAAAAATTAAGGCGAAATGAAAGTAGGGAGGAGGAATGCATGGAAAAAAATGAGAGAGGGGGGAGCGCGAGAGGGCTTATTTTAAGGAATTTAAAAGCCATTAATGATCAACTAGCTACGCATATGCTAGAAGCTAGAACGCCATGGTAACGAAGTCCCTGTTACTATTTTCTTTATGAAATTTTCTTGACAAATTTGACTAAGAAGTAAAATTTTCTAAAAGACTACGACTCTTTTAGGTTTGATAAACCTTTTTATGCAGTAATGCAATACATATTTAGTCTCTCTTCAATTATCTTCATTCTCTCAAAAGCTTTCTTTCAACTGTAATCTTTTTCCGAGGCCAGTAATGGACCAAATTTTCTCTCATCAATTTAGACCATTTTTCTCAATAAGTCTTGGAAAAATTAGCGAGACAATTAAGAAAAGAAAAATTAGGTCAGACTTTAATTGAGTTAGTTCAAACACAGATTCAAGAACCTGACGTTCTTTGAATATTTAACACCTTGATTTCTTTTATTTGAAAATTGCATTTTTAATGACGACCTACTTGAGCTGTTTTAGGCCACTTTCGGCGCTCTAAAGATCTCTCCACAAAATTGGGATCAATTACCATCCCTACCCTCTTCCACCCCCATCCTTCCTCCCCACCTTACAATGTGTTTGGTCATTGTTCTTGTCCTAGCAAACTACAGACATACAAATTGGCCAACTCCTCCATTTGAAATTCAAGTGTTTTTATTACGAGACTTATTAAGACTTCCTAGAGCTTTCCGTTCTCCCTAGAACCGTAAGTGTATAGTAAAATATCAGAACCATGGAAGCCAACTCAGACATGTGTTTTTTTAATTATTAAAAAGGAGCGGAATATTTGGATGAAAAATCTGTATATGCTTAGTTCCCTCATATAAAATCATTATTATGATAAATTAATACGGTGACCTTTATATTTAGCATAGCTCAAATTATTATTCTATGAAAAATAACCGAAGAAATAACAGACTGAGAAAATGCAACCTGGGGCCCTTTGGCAAATTAAATTAGACAGGGGGAAATGATTAGACCTCAGGTAGCTCGTTTCCTAAAAAAAAAGATAAAAAATCATTTCTCCAACTTGGGTGATTCCCGATTGGATTTCATTTTAAAGGAGTTTGACTTTTTAACCTTTAGATCCATCATCTAATTTGATCAAATAAATTCTAAGAGCTAAGTTTGAGTTTGTACTAGTTGAGATTCTTAAGAAAATGGAAGAGTGAAGGAGGAAGGTTAACGATATGATCCATCACTTGTCCAGGAATTTCGAGCCGATAAGCCAATTTTATAACAGGAAGTTTTCCAAGTGGCAAGATGATTCAGATCTTGCAACATCGAAGTGGCACTTACGATACGCTGTGACTAATTCGTTCATTCATGAATTGTGACGCTCCACATAACAAGTTGACCCTGCATTTATTAAGGTCTTCGTTTATATTTTCAACGTGCATTTAGAAGAATCAGAAGGGAAAATTAATTTGATTGTGATTTTCACAATGGATACTGATTAGTGATTACTGACATAAAGATGAAGGACTGAAGTGTTCAATGTTTGAATAACTGGTTAAGTAACAGTTAAATTACGTTTCTCAGGAGCACTTGTGAGCATTCACTTACGTCAAATCGTGGATCGTTCTGCCTTGGTATGCCAGGTTGGAATTCCAAAGGGTTATAATTCGGGCTGTAAATATTGGGCGGATTGTATCTTCCGTCTGGGCCAAACTCCGGAGGACTCGGGGGGCCGTAAGGGTTGTATGGACGGCCCCCTGAGGTCGGACTCTGAGGGTAATTCGAAGGGTTCTGCCCGTAGCGTCTTTGCCCGTAAACGAACGTCTTAAAGTCGACGTCCGCCTCGGAGGGCGGTATGTAGTTGCCGTCTTTATCGTAGTAGCGTCTCCCTACTTGACCATATGCCGTTTGAGCGGCAAATAAAGTCAAAAGGAAGATGTAAACAAACATTATAACATGGCGGCACACCCACTTTGTCTTTTATAACAAGAACGCATTCGGTTACACTTTTAACTTCAACATCGACGCGTCAACTAAAGGTGCCTTTTTGTAGTGAAAGCGAGACGCGGTTGCCCTTGGTTTCATTGTGTTTGTCCATCGTCAGAGGCCGCCACTTTACGGCTTGAATATCGAAAAATACGCTCTCCTAACACTTTAACGGTTTTTAGCAAAAATCCGTTGATTTTCTCAATTCTCAGGCTATTTTGGGAAAACAATCAACATCATATGTAACATTATATGTAATTTAACTTACCTCAATTCAAAAGAAGACACTCTACCTTCCAAGTTTTATTTATCAAGACAGATTTTATAAAAAATATACTTCAATCAATCTAGTTAGGTAAAAAAATTCATTTTTGGAGAAAGAAAAAAAATCCGCATAGAACAAGCACTGGAATCTTATTAAAGCAATGTGTAATTTTATTGGTAAAATTAATGAATTTTAAATTTTCCCAAAATAAAGGATTCAAAAATATAATTAAATTGTAATTTGTAAGTCTTTTTAGAAAAAAAAGGAAGGGACTTTTTATTTTAAAACTGATTGTCGATTGATTACACAATTGAAGTCCCAATTTGGTGAAAACACAACATAGGTGTAGTCCAAGCGAATTAGCACTTTAGGTCCAATTGATTTGCAAAAAGCTGAATTTTTAGTTGTTAGGACGTGTTTGAAGCTTCAATAAGGTTATCGGTGACCTTTCGCCTGGAATCACGGACGAAGCTGCCCAACGTACCGACAATTGGGTCCCCCCCCGCAGATTCAGGACCTTTAGGGTACGCAGAATGGAGCAAGAATGTCCATAGTTGGTGCGATGGGCAGGGATATCGAATGTGGTATTCTGTCGTAGCCGCCACAGAGGAACCCTAAGGCTAAAATCGGAAAAAATCTCAGGAGAGTCAATGCATCCATATAAAACCTTCCACCCAAAAGTAAGAACGCAGAACCCCTTCTGGAACTGAGGATATCCAAATTAAATGCAGATAATAATATTCAGCATAAGAGAAATCAGCAGGGCAGAAGCCAGCCTCAAAAGCTAAGAACGAAACAAATGTTGTTTCAGAAGTTATGAGGCAAAAGCTAAAACAAGTTTTTTTTGTTTTTCTTTTTTGTACATTTGCTTGGACTAACTCACTAATGACCGAGATGGACAACAAAAACTTGACAAGGAGAGAAATCTGTAATATGTACCTGAGGGGGTTCGTTTACTTATTATTTTTATTTATTAGGTAATAATTCACAAGTCTTATTATTTTTACCAAAAGAAAACTGGGTGCGCAAGTCAAGTAGTATAATATTTGATTTTTTTTTTTATTTTTATACGGTTAATTAAGAAACAAAATTACCCAATTAGTTCAATTTATTATCGAATTACTTATTTAAGCTTCCTTTCTTTCTTTCTTTAAGCTTAAATTATAATTAGGTAACTTTTTTTCCTTGTCTTTTTAGTGAATTTTCTGAGGAAAGATGTTGAGAGTCTTCACAATGGGTACACCGGACCCTATAAGCAGACCACTTCATTCATTAAACGATTTCTTAAAGCCGTAAGGATTGAGAAAGGCCTGGGAGCCTCAAGAAACATTCTAGTGCAGATTAATGGTATTTGTATCCATGGTAACCTTGAATCGAGCTATCTTTTTCCTCATGGCAATAAAGCTCGTTGTATAAAACCACAATAAAATTTTAAAAATACGTACCTTGATTCATGCTCTCGTTAATTTACTTCTCAAACATCCATTTTCTTGATTATCTTGACAACCTAAGGTAGGAGATACTCTCAAGGCGCCTGTTAAGTTAAAGAATCTGCCATTTGCATAGATTTTTGTGCCTGAAGGAAGGTGAATAGTGTGACTACAAGATTCTGTTATTCGTTAGAATTTAAAGTAAATTTGCATTGCCATTACTTTAATAGAGAAAGTCTTCAATCAATTAAGTTCTTCTTTACATGCAAAGATCATGTATGAAAAGAGAAAACTAAAACTCAACTACCAAGTCTGTAAACACCGAAGTTTAGATTAAATTTCGAGCTTTTTGATACTAATTCAAATCAGTTTTAAGTTCAGTCTGATTTGATGGGAGTTGAAACGGATAGTTCACCCAGCCGTTAAAAAGCCCTGTTGTGCATAATAGTAAGAATTTGAAATTTTAATAAGCATCGAATAACAGAAGGCTTCTTTAACTATGAAATAGCAGGACTAATTATCGGTGTAATTAAAGCATGTTGTTTTTGGTTTTGAGTTCATAATAATTTTAAGAGATTGATCCTTGAATAAGTTAAATGTGAAAACTGTCAGTTCCTTCCAAGTCATGGAATTGAAACGTTCTCAAAAGGGAAAAACAGGTTGAAGATTATCTAAAAAACGCTTATAAAAATTTACTATGGCTTGCTTTCATATATCCGAGACTTGATGGAAAATTTCTTTATTTGTCCATATTTCAGTTTTTTGTTTATACATTCGTATTTGTTTTGAATATCATTGTATTCCTTCGGACGGCGACGTTAAGCTCAGACATGATATTCGCGGTCGATCATTTGGTTTATGCGTCTTTCGGCGTGATTACATTCAATACGATTGTTACGATGCCTTTTAGGAGGGACACGACATCTGAGATTTACAAATTATATTTGAACGAGTTTAAAAAATACGATGAAAATGTTGACGTGACACTAAAGAATGATATTCAAAATCAAAGGAACACACTAAAGATGCATTTAAAAGTTATATTATTTTTGGTCGTCATAACTCCTGTTTGTATCCTCTTCGTTTCTCCTTTTCTCGAACGTTATTACGAAAGCAAAGAAGACCTTTTTGAAAACGCCGACTACACTTTACCATTGACAGTTTGGAGCCCCGATTTGGGCAACAAGTTCGTTCATTCGGTTCAATTTTTCATCCAGACCGCTATGCCGACACTCTCCTCCTGCGTCATCATGGGAGGATGCATCCTTTATATGCACATGTGCCAGTCAATGATAGATCAAATGAAAATTTTAAACTGGATGATCTCTCACGTTGAAAAAAGAGCGCACGATCATTATTTGAATAAGCAAATTAATAAGGTTTCCAACTGGAAAATTAACGATTCAATCAATTTTTGCCTCAATGAAAACATAAAGCATTTAATCACGCTAAAAAGGTTGGACATTTATTTATTTTTTTAGATTATACAGTACCTCCTAAACAAACGGAATTTTCAGATTCAATACAAAATTGGAATACCTGGTTTCTCCTCCTATGTTCAGCGTTTTCTTCTTTGCGACCTTCTTCATTGCTTTTTCGGGCTACGTGTTTTTGAAAGTACGGCTTACAATCAAATTATCCACGTAAACCATCAAAAAGCCTTTCAAAACACCAAGCTTATCCCACTCAATAATCCTTTGAACACTTTATTTATCAACCCCTAACGAATACATTTAATTTTATTCCTAACATTTTTCTTTGTGATAAAAAACCGTCGTTTACAAAATTTCAATAAAATGCCAAGAATGATCGAACAGCCTTAATGTATGCTACGTAATCCTCATGGGTTTTTTGTGCTTTCAGAGTGACGGGCACCCAGGAAAGCTATTTACTGGATTCTTTTTTATAGTTTTAGAAGCTTACATAATGGCTTTTTTTAATATTTATGGACAAATAATTATCGACGAGGTGAGGGACTGTTTTTCTTTATATTTTTATTTTATAATTTTTTTAGAGTGAAAAACTAAGGGTGGCAATTTACGGTGTGAACTGGTTCAACATGGATCCAAGAGCTAAACGTTCACTAAGCATAATGCAAGACATGACTTTTTACCCAATGAAAATCAAATTAGGAGGGATGATGATACTAAACATGGAAACTTATCAAAAGGTTTGTTTTCAACTTAGAATACCAATCAGTTAAATGATCTCGAAACTTGGGCAAAGTCAAGCAGTATCTAATATCACGCAAAAAGCTTTATGCCATCCCTTCCGGTTTGAATATTCCATTAAGTCGTTAAGAAATAATTAATTTTTTTTTTCAGGTTATGAATTCTGCTTATTCATTCATCAACTTGCTTTTAGCATTCAAATAATCACTATTTTAAAAACCTTTTACTTTATGTATTTTTATAAAATGTTTAATAATAATTTTATTTTCCTAAGTAGGTACATAGTATAAAAATAACAATAAATAATAAATTATAATTATTTTATTTATAATTAATTTTAAATCAATAAACCGAGTTTGGATTTGGAATGTGCTCAGTTTACATGTGCTCAATTCACATGACCACGAGACAGAAGATGAGACCACTACGCTCAGTTCACTACCTCCGCCCGTCTCGTCGGAACAATGCGAAACTTCTGGATCTAGAATGGCAAAAAAAAGTCCGATTTTAGATTACATGGCTCTGACCTTCCCTTGTCAGATCCTGAAGTAATGAGAAGGACCGAAGGCAATCAATAATTGATTTGCCAATAAATGCTAGATGGGAATCCTTAATTGAGATTTATCCTTAATCCCTTCTTCCTTTGATAAAATTTCCAGGGCAGATCGAATTTAATTAACTGCACTTCTCTATGAAATCAATCGCTCGTAACATGGCGTGTACATTCGGCTGAACTGTATGATTTTACTTTTCTGATTGATCACAATACGTATGTATAGCTCAGAACCAACTTCGAAATAAGCCAATCGAGATCTAGCAGTTGCCGCCGACTTCCTCGAGGAGGGCATTAATAATTTCCCTGAGGTTGTAAATCTTGTTGAAAGGTTGATTTATTGAAAAAATTATGTAAAAAAGCAGCTTAACTTGTACGAAGTTTTCATATCTCAATGGATGGGCAAGGTGGGCTTGGAGTAATGAGCAGAGTTTTTCTTTCGCTTTGACTCAAAGGGGTTGTTCGCTTTTTACCGCTGGAAAGATGTATTCATTGCTCGTTTAAATTTTTTTATACGGAATGTTCGCTGTTACGAACCGGTGTTAACATCCAACTTACGAAATATTGCTATGATTTAACTTTCACTGGTGAAATGAGAATATCTGAAATGAAAAATGCCTCTCAAAAAGTTTAAAATAGGTAACTTGGGTCGCCAGCCCAGGTCGCAGGTTCGATTCCCGCACTGGGACAATTATTTGGCCCAGTCCCTAGGTGTTTGAGGTTCCTCCCCCCCGGAACGGGAAGATTTAGGGGAAGAAAAATAATAAAATTGTAAGAACGTGTATAATCGTTAAAAAAAAAAAAAAAAAAAAAAAAAAAAAAAAAAAAAAAAAAAAAAAAAAAAAAAAAAAACTTAACTTCGAAGGATGGAAATAAATATTTGTTATACTGGAGCATCTATGGCGGTTATAAGCTCCTTGACGTGCTTATAAAATACCTAAAAATGTGTTTTTGGGAGGACGAAACGGGAGAGAAAAAACATTTAATAAACTTTTGTATTTTCTTTTTAACCCTTTACAGAAATACATGATATACAGGCATACATGATTATTTTTGCTATAAGTATTATTATTGATAAATAATCTCAAATTATTTTGTGCAATTTTTAATCATAAATTTCTTTTAAAAAAAGTTACATTTAAAAAAAATTAGTTCTTCAATTTTTGGAAAAAGGTACATAAATCAAACTGATCACAACACTCAGATTTTGAAATAAAAAAAAAACAACAACAATAAACGTTGATTTCTTAGAATTAGAGTGAACAAACACAGCCATATCAATTTTTCCAAATACATATCTAAATTTTTTTTTACATGAAATAAAAAAATACTTATTTTAAAATATTCACTAGATAACACATTAGATTTGGTACAGCTTACATGTACATAATATAATTTACATCATGTATACATCAAGGAATTTTTAAAAGCTCTAAATTTATTAGGTACATCGAAGATGAGAAATATTTATTTTTTATGAAAAAAATCAATTCTTTGGAAAAAAAAAAAAAAAAAAAAAAAAAAAAAAAAAAAAAAAAACTTTTTATTTAACTTTGGTCTTGCATTTTTCGGTATATTGAAAATTTAAATTAATGTTCCCACTCAAATCATTCAAGCCTCAGGGACTTTTAATGAAATGAAACCCCGAGAAAAAGGAGTTCGACGTATTTCAGTGACTAAGAAATTTTCAGCCTTTCCCGTCAAATAATTAATTGAAAAATTCGTGACGCTTTATCTATACTAGCCCGCCAAGCATATATGTCTGCCGGGTCAGATTAACCATGCGGCATCAGAAAGCTCGACTTTTTTCCAAACTTAGTAGTTGAAAAAACAGATTTATAATTCTGCCTTGTTCGATTCGGGCTAAGCCAAAAAGGTTTTTTCGTTTTGAAAACGAATAGGTTCACGAAACAATATTGATGCCATTAAAACAATTTGTGATTTAAATCCTACAGGTGAGTTCATGTTTTAGAGATCGATAAAACGAGTTACCGAGTACACCGAAAATCCTTAGGTTGTTATTCCGCGTAGAGGAGATCATCCGCTTACAGTTGAGTGAATTCGTGCTCTAAAATCGCTCCAGTTAATGTTAATTGTTAATAACTTGGATAAGGTTTAGTGTTTAGAACTAATGCGAATGAGGTTCAGCTTGAAAAAACGCAAAAATCTATTTTTTTTTATATTTATTTATTTATTTTTTTTTTATTTTTTTTTTTTTTTTGAGCAGAGGAACGAATTTTAAGAAATATGTAGATGGCTTTAGACTCCTATAAAAATCCATAATCACCAAAACTCAACTTTTAATTAGCTAGCAATTTTTAATTTTAACAATAATTTAATAATGTTAACTTCACCCTATTAAAAAAAAATGAAATCAAGGTAAAGAAGAAAATGTGCTTAACCTTCCATTTTCCTTATGTTTCGAGCAATTAGACAGACAAAAGACAAGAGATAGAGGAAAATATAGGATTTACAAGAGAGCAAAGAAGTCAGGCCGATATAAGAACAAAATCTTCATATTTCATTTTCAAAATGCTCAGGTTTATTTCTGTCTCTCAGGAGAATAATTTATTCTTCATTTTTTAAAGCAGGAAAATGCCATGGCATGGAATTTCATTAATTTTATTTTAATTAATTTATACAGATTTCCTAAAACGCTGAATGCCTTCAATATTGTAAACAACATTAAAAATTGTTAACTTCAAGAATGACAGTGACTTAGAAAAAAATAAGACCTTTTATCAGCAAAAATCACATGAAACATGACACAGGAAATCGGGGGATTCAATTTGGAATAAATTATGTGCTAAAAATATTCGACAGCAAACTAGGTAGGTGGGGCCGGGCCATTGGTTCACCACAAAATGAGGAAAAAACGACGCACTCTTCTGGTCCACGACTTCTTGGAAGGTCTTATTAGGACTCAAATAACTTTAGTAAAACCATTAAGTCCTTTACCTAACATTTTTCCTTCTTTTTTGACTATTTTTCAACATAGGTACACTTATAGTAATGTTAATGGGGTTTATCTCGTAATGATCGTAATATCTCGGTAATAATGGGGTTTATCTCGGTGGGAAGATTATGTTTCTGATTTTTAAAAATTTTCAGTGCAGGTTACGAATGTGTACTTAGATTTTAGCTTAGTGATAATTTGTCCTTTGGCACCTCGTTTGCGAACTAAAAAAACTTCGAGCCTTTTGAGATAAAAAAAACCACGGACGATGAGCCCTTAGCGTGATCCTGTAATGATCTACTTACTTCCTTTGATGACTCTACCATAGAGGGTGTCAAAGGAAATGGGATGCTCATGACGGGGGTTAGATTTGTGACAAAAGTTTGGGATATTGTACAATGTTGGCCGTATGTAAGGTAAATGATCATTTTTAAAAAGTTTGCATGCATCATGCTCACAGTCGAGATGAATGCAGATTTCGATGCGTCCTTTAAAACACCGTAGTTTGAGCCCTAGATCATCTTTTATGACGTCAGTCCGTACCGTATTTCATGGACGGTCAGGAACGCTGCCTTTTTTCGAGCTCGATCATGTAACTGGTCAGCTCGTCTTCGAGGTCCTGGTTGTCGACGTCTTTGAGCGATGAGTTTGAAATGTCGCAGTCGCGGCACTGTTCGCTCTGGTGACGGGTCAGTCGGAGGCTGGAGGTCGTTTGGGCGGCCGCCTGTGCGGAGGCCGAGTCAGTGACGCTCCTGCCCGAGTCCGGCTCGTTTCTCCCTCTCGACAGGATCAGGTAGGGACGGGTCTTTTTCCTCGACCAGCAGCATTTTGCGACAGTACCCTGCAACAAAGGGCAGACTAGTCGCCTTCAGTCGCTAATTACAATGGTGCACAAAATATGTTTATATTTCTATCTCTCATTTATCGCGATGGCCAGGAGCGTCACTTTCGACCGATTTTCAATATTAAGCACTAACAAGGCTAGCTCATAATCACCTAAATATATAAAGGCATAAGCTTAATTTCCAATTTAAAAGCACTTTCAAAAATGTCGATTTTGAGGAGGCAATAAAATCGTAAAGAAAATGAAAGGTTGAAAAACGAAAGTGGCATTCGCATAGAAAAGGATGCTTCGTAAAATCTTCGCATTTTCACGGACAATTTGGATTTCAAAAATAAAAGTGGAGAATTAACTTTATGGTAGCCCAGAGTTCGTTAACGGCCGAAATCGGACCAGCCGTTTTGGTACTTAACTTAGGGCCTAAACTGAGTATCTCCTAAACCGTTCATCCAATCGCTTTCTAACTTAAAAGTGATGCAATGGGGATGGCTAAGAAAGATTTAAAGTTGCTTTGGATCAGCTGGGTGCAATAGATTTGGATCTAGGTAAAAAATAAATTTTTTGCATTTTTACCGCGAAACAGAGGTTCTATATCTGGGTGCGAGCGGACGTGCTCTGAGCGGACATGGGTACATAATGAGAAAAATACGCAATTTTAAAATGTTCTATGTAACGTAATAAGTAATAACTATTAGTGCTCCATACTACTAAAATGCTTGTAGAAACTAGGAAAAGTGACAAAATTCATAAAGGTCTGGTCTGGTGGTTATGGAAGTGGGACTCCCGCATAACATAAATTTCTTAAAAAGTGCGCTACTAATTCCCTACCCCTGTGTATGGTGAAAATTTGGTGAAGATCGGTGATGTTTGACCGGAATTACAATTTTGGGGGAGGTGGAACGCTGCCCCGCTCTTAGTCCTAATCTCCCAATGAGCTACCCTGCATATGGTGAAAATTTAGTATTGTACTTTCACCAATAGACATACAAGCATCAATAACTTTTGAACTTTATTTGTGTAAATTATTAGGATCGGATCAGAATTGTGGGAGAAAAGGGGGGTCTCCTCCTGGACGGCTGTTTTCCAAGTCCAGAATATAATAATTTCCGCTCAGAGCACGGTATCAACGTTGACAAATAGGACTGTCCGCTCAGAGCACGAATTTTGCTAAACAAGGAATTAGGTCGTCCGTACAGAGCACACAGCCCTAGATCTACCCTTCTGAAAGAAATCTAGGTACCTCTTTAGTCCTGCTGCCGCGGGACTCATTTTTTTTTTTCTATATTTTTTATAATTAGGAAAGCTATCTCTTGGAATTCAAAAGAGTAAAAGGGGTTTTTAACTTATTTTAGCGGATTTCCGGAGGAAAGCAGGCTATTGGGGTTGGCCTCACGGCGGCTTTCGGCTTAGAGCCTTTTTCGTTTATTAGAGCGATATGAAATATTTTATAAAATCGAAAAATGATAAAAATTTTCCACCTCAAGGGATATTGAGTTACTGCTAAGGGATAAGTATTGGGTTATTAGGTAGATTTCTTTTTTATTATAATTACTAATTAGGAAAGCCATCTCTTGGCATTCAAAAGAGTAAAAAGGGTTTTTAACTTATTTTTTTTTTGTTTATTAGAGCGATACGAAATATTTTATAAAATCGAAGAATGATAAAATGTTTCTACCTCCAGGGATATTTAGTTACTGCTAAGGGATCCGTATTGGTTTATTTTGAGTTTACTTTGTTATTCATATCAAATAATTAAATACAATGAACGCTTCTGTCAACCCATTTAACCCAGCGATTTGCTGCTTGAATGAAATTTTCATGTACTTTACAAACATTCGTATCAAGTAGAAAAGCATACTAAATCCAAAAGAGATCAAATAAGGCATGCAAAACAGTTATTGTTTTAACTTTATATTTGAAATTTTAGCTTTCTCACCCCGTAGGGTCAATCTGACCTTTGATCTTTATCGGACATGAAAAAATTTAATTTTTTTTTAATTTTTAAGCGGATTTCCGGATGAAAGCAGGCTATTTTAATTTTTTAAATTAATTTTTCTTAATTTTAATTCCCAAGATTGTAACTTTAGTAAATAAGTGTTTGTGGAGAGATCTGTAGAGCATCAACTTTTTGAGAAAATTCGAGTAATGGGGTGCCCCCTCCATACCACATTTTTGTAATCTTTGTTGGAAAAAGTATACTCGCAAGTGAAGATCCCCTTGAAAATGGAATTTCCGAGTGTGGGAACATTTCAAAGGGACAGAAGATGAATAGTGTGCAATGAACGCTACATGGGAAGATGAATCCCGATTGAGATGTCAAATCGAGTGAAAAAGTCACGATACCTTGATCTTAAGAACAAATGTATCTTTATCTCACCACACAGAAACATCAATTGCGACCAAAACAGTTTCTTTCGGCGTTCAAATCAATTTTCGACGACATTTCAGTATCAGGTAATAAAATCTCTTCTTTCAAGCAACTATTTCCAAGAAGAACAAAAACCGATTGTGTCAACAATGATTGGTGTAATGTTCAACATTCAAGCAATTATTAATCCATTCCTAATCAACCTTTCGTTCCCATCAAATTAAAAATTCCAATTTGAAAAGAGAAGAACTTCGAGCGTTCAATCCTGGCCATCCAAAATTCACGTTTTAACATTCATAATTTTAAAAAGAACAAGTTGTGGACCTTTTTTTGTGAGGATATTTGGCTTGAGGGGGAAAAAAGGCTTTGGTGATTAAAAAAGGTGATCAGTGTATTAAATAAATTAAGAATCATTTTTGTCCTAAGATCTCATTTATGATGAATTTAAAGCTCTAAACTTTTATAAATATCTTTTAGTCTTTAGGACCCAAATGAAGCTATCGAGACAAAAATGAAAAAGCTTTGAAACCATTTTTTTGACCTATTTGAGGACAAAAACGTTTTTTAAAAATTGTACAAAAAGAGGCACTTTTGATAGTTTTTTTCCCTCGTGAACTAAATATTTACAGTATGTATATCGCATAAAAATATAGACATAATAGCTATTTCGCAGTTTCACTACGCCAGGAAACAAAGAAATAGCTCCCTTCCTTTGGAAATACACTAGATTAATAAAGAAAAGAAAATTGTGGTTTTTTATAGCCTTCCTCGACAATCAATAAATCCTGAGTGATCCCACGCTGGTTTTAGTCCGGGATTTTCAAAAGGAAAAAGAACGCAGAATATTTAAACGAGCTGCGATAACTGGATGTCATTATTCGCGTAAATAGTCGTGTGCCTTGATTCGGAATCGAAGTTAAAAAAAGGTCAAATACTTACTTTAAAAGCTTCCCTGAATTTGAGTGACATTATATGATAGAGGATCGGATTGATTGTTGTCGACAGGTAATAGAGTACACCTGAAACATAAGTGACGACCGAGTAAATGTCGATCACCAACGAAGAGCTCGGACGGTTCTCTTCACTGCTCGTGAAGTAAATGGCGAGAAGGCGTTGAGCGTGGAACGGAGCCCAGCATATGAAAAATGCAACAACCACAGCAACTGTAAATAAATTTTTTTAATTGACTATTTTCATGGCAATTAACGAGTGGATAAAAAACAACACGTGTTTCCTGTCTGACCATATCCTCCTAATTTTAAGGAATACTTGACCTTCCTACCCGAAAATAGTGTGGAGGAAACAATGAAGAACTTCTGTCTGTTTATATTCGGTTATCGTTTATATGATTTGGCCTCGATTAAAGAACTGTATTTTGAAACAGTTTTGATTTTAGTTAAATAATTCACTATTTTTGGATCCCTCTAAGGTTAAAAAAAAAAAAAAAAAAAAAAAAAAAAAAAAAAAAAAAAAAAGGAAGGAAGGAAGAGGGGGATTTTTATTACTCTCATTTTTGAGAAAATTGAATAGAAATTGTGACGACTATGTCAATACAATCTAACACAATACAAATTGGATAGGGATAGATCGGATAGGAGTAAGTCAGTTGAGAAACAGTTACGAACACACTGAAATGCCAAATTTTCCATGAATTTCCCACTTAAGAATTTTCATAAAAAGGAGTTGAATTTTTTTTTTAAATTAAATTATTTTCATTTGACAGAAGTTTTGTTTTCTTCAAGAAAGTTTATTTAAACTTCAAAGGGATTAAAGTGTGATGGTTTGAATTTCAATTAAGTTGAACGTACCTAACATTTTGAGGACTCGCTGGGAAGATTGACGTTGGGATCCGCGCCCTTTTCTTCCCGTTTCGCTCCGGCCGAAAGATCCGGAATTTCGTGTGAGAAGGGCCGACTTTCGGAGGCGTAGGCCTATCAAGGCGTAGAGGACGGTTATTAGCGTCATGGGTATCACGAAAAAAAGAAGAGTCGAGAGTTCGAACGAATGCTCGATAAGAACTCGTTTGACGAAACAAGTCGCCCCGTTTGGGAATTCATCAATCACTCCGAACTGAAGAGCCTGTGAACAGACACGTCGAAAAAAGAAAGAGGTTTTTTTAAAGAATATTTTAAATAAAAGCATCAAAGTTATAGATAAAAATAAAATAACTCGATTTCTTTTTCCTTCTTTTTTATTTATTTTGATTTATTTTGATTAAATTGATCCCGAGAATTCGTTTTCCTCGAACTTCCGAGAAACTTCTTTCGGGTGTATACATTTCGGCATAAACCCCACTCGGCCTACTTTCAACATAACCGAATCTGGGCCTAAAAAATTCGTCCGAAATTATGCCGAGTGGGGTTTAGGCCCAAACGACTGAAAATAGAGCAAAATATAAGCCTTTTTTTGTTAATTTAAAAACGTTGGAACAGTCGTTTGGGCCTAAACCCCAGTCGGCATAATTTCAACATAACCGAATCTCAAAATAAAAATTTCGGATTAAATTATGCCGAGTGGGGTTTAGGCTCAAACGACTGAAAATAGAGCAAAAGATAACTTCTTTTTTTTTTTAATTTAAAAACGTTCAGTCGTTTCGGCCTAAACTCCACTCGGCCTACTTTCAACATAACCGATTCTCAGGCGAAAAAAGGGTTAACGACAATGAGATTGGTAAGGGGGGACTCTGGTTCCTCCATGTAGACACTCGTACAGTTTTAACTCGGTGATTCACCAACGGATTGCGCTTAGATGGAATATATTATAGATTTCACCCGAAAAAGAAAAGGGTTAAGTTTAATTTGCATATCGTTAATTTTTAATAGCATCATCATCATCATCAAGCTCAAAAACTTATATTTTCACTCACTGTGGGGCCGCAAAAGCCTGGATTTCGGGCTACTCGTGTGTTTTATGGCATAGGGTAGCAGGATTCGAGAGGAGCTCCGTTTTTACGATTTTCGCTCTCCTCCTCTCTACAGCGGTGCGTTTCGTCTTTGCCCTCATCAACATGGCTCTTATTTTTTGAAAAGCTGAATCTTTCTACCCCCTCCCGGCTACTTTCGTCTTCCTAATTTGCATAGTTTTAACAATATAATTTTACGGTAGTAGAAGATTAAAATAATTGTTCTATGATTTCTAGAGCCATAATTTGGTCATAATTTGATATTAACACTCCTAAAGACCAAATTTTTTATAATTTTTTTTTTCTTTTATATTTTGATTGAGTTTGAGCCCATTTATGGTCAAAAATTCCTCATTTATAGGCGATGTAAACTTAGTTAGAATCAATTTTGCATTTTAGTATATCTTACTTAGAATCGAATAAATTCGATTCGCCCGCGAATGTTTCGATTTTTGAACCTCCCTACTGAAGTTTTATCCTAAATTGATGAATTTATTAGTTTCAGAGAGCTTAATCTTGTGTTTTATCGGCATATTATAGAACAAATGATGATGAAATTACTTCTTTGGTGGTTTAAGACAATCCTTTACGGTTTAAATTAAGATTATACTAAAAGTTCGATGAGAGTGTACGGTCACCCAAGAAATGCTGAGTCTTGACCCATCTTCATCGTAAAGCGAGTATATTAGGACAAAAAAGTTCTAATAAGAAAATAAGTCAATTAATAGCTTCTTATTCAGTTTTCCCTATTTATTTCGATCGATTAGACAAGGAAATATGTAGTTTAAAGCTGAATTTTTCACTAGAGAAGCGATTGCATTTCAGAAATCCCGGCTTTCGCGGTCTTTTATTATGATTAGCAACGACTTATTTTTTGAGATTTTTTAAGTTCAGAACTATCAATTTGAGTTCTAAAAAGTATTCTTATTTAAGTATCGTCATTGTATCTTGAATTTTTCTCAAAGTAATCAAGATTTTTATGAAAGTTAACGGTATCATTCCTTATCAGTTATCATTTATTAACAGGGTAATACTATTAATTGATCTGTTTCGGCGGATTTTATAATTAATTTAATTAACATTAGAAATCATTAATAATCTAAATTAGCTCCCTTCTACTTGTGGTTTAAAGGAACAACTCCGTGAATTCAAAACGGGGGGCCCCTCCGCGATTATAATAAAAACGAAAAATAAAGCTTGTATTTAACCCAAGAATCGATGATCATAACAGAATCACCCTATTTTAAGCTCGACCAAATTAATTCATCCCGTGGAATAATTAAATAAATATCATATTTGAGCGAACTTAATTTGAAATAATTGGCGCCAAAATTTTGTTTCCATTAATTCACAATTTGATGGGTTCTTGACGCGGTGTAAGGGCCAAAAACGGGTTTAAAGGCTCCATTATTCTTTATTTGAAAAAATTTGGCCAAAAATAAACTTCTAAAAACTCATTGTTCAATAGAATTAAGTTTTCGAGATCTCCATGTTTCTCGCTCCCCAGTTCACCAAATCGGAAATCGCGTTTTGATTTTTTTAAAAGTCGAATAACTCCAAAACCACGCAGCCCACGCCAACAATCACTAAATACAAAGTTGTAGATTTTTGAATTTTCTACCTAAAAGAACTTAATTAGTATGATCGTTAAACGAACTAGTAACGAATTATTGACGAATCAAGAAACTACGTTTTTTAGGCCAATGACCACGAAATTTAAATTTATAGATCTCTTGATTTGGGGCATAAAATATTATATAAATTTTTTCTTAGTGACTTTTAGTTTCGCTGTAGAACCAAAAAAACCTTGTTGGGTGTATAAAGATGTGTTTTTCGATTTTCAAAAAAAAGAACTTGATTTTTTTTTTTCTGTGTGACTTTTAGGTAAGAAGTTAGACTATAATAACCGATGTTTTGTCCAGTCTCGCTCAAATTTTTGAGTTGAGAAATTTTATTGGAAAGCTTTTATGTACAGGTATAATAATTAGCGAATTTTAGGTCAAATATACAGAATAGTTTTTTAAAATTCGTATGCAAATGTGGTATCATTTTTTTTTTCATCATAACACAGTGTTGTACTCAATGTTATAACTTATAACTTATATGAATAACGTAATAATAGTACTGGAAACAATAAAAAATTTTTTATTTAATTAGAGGGTTTAAAAAAAAATTCATTAGGTAGATCCGGAGAAAAAGCACAGGTGGAGTTACTACTTCAACGTTCCAAGAGGAACGAAATTCGAAAAGGAAATCTTATTTTAAAAATAAACCCGAGGGTAGTCACTGAGGCATAACAAACGTCCATTAATCAAAATTAAAAGTGACAGGTCATTCAAATTTAAAAAAGATGTTAATTTCAATCAAACGAAGGATTAGAACTAATTATTAATAGTCCCATCGTATTCCTCTCGAAAAAACAATAAAATTGATATAAAATAAGTCTAAGATCGGTTAATTATAGCGAAATTAGCGTACGCGAGTTTGGTTTGGTTTGGAAATAATTTCGACCGACCGGGGTGGTGCCCGTGGTGGGGGTGCCGGGCGTGATAACGAAGAAGAGGGTGGTTACGACTGAGGAGAAAATTCTCCTCTTAAAGAGTAGCTCTTATCGTTTTCTCCCATCCTGATCGTTTTATACAATTTAACAGAGAAGAGAGCCCACAATTCAGGGTTCTACGGCCCCGGTTTTTGACTTGATGATGATGATATAGTCATTAATTAAAATCCTTCGTTCGGTCTTCGAAGCGCATTCTGTTGTTGTAAGAGGGAAGACGTGAGTGCAGACGGACGCTCTCTGTTGTCGTAACTTCCAATTAATATAACGTTCGAAATACTCGGAACGAGGGGGGAAAAAGAAAGAAGGGAACAGGTCATCCCCCTCCACTCCATTTCTTTCTCTGTTTTATTCCGAGATTATGCCGAGAAGCTATTAGGCCCATTTGCTTTTAGGCCGAATGGTTTTCAACGTTTTATGAAATAAAACAATCATTTAAGTGATTCGGGCAAGTTTTACGTTTAATTTGGCTCGTTTGTTAATTTATACATTTTTTTTTTTCTATTTTCGGATGAGATTCGGTTATGTTGAAAGTATGCCGAGTGGGGTTTAGGCCGAAACGACTGTTCCAACGTTTTTAAATTAACAAAAAAAGGCTTATTTTTTTCTTTATTTTCAGTCGTTTGGGCCTAAACCCCACTCGGCATAATTTCGGACGAATTTTTTAGGCCCAGATTCGGTTATGTTGAAAGTAGGCCGAGTGGGGTTTATGCCCAAACGACTGACCCCCTTCTTTCCTCAATCTTAATCCTGAATCGGAGGAAAAGCTCCGCTTAAGGAAATTAATCGTAGCCTTTCTCTCAGAATTATTAATGGTGTAAATTATTAGCTTTGAAGATTAGCAGTGACCCTGGAGAAAGGAAGTGGGCACTACGGGTACAAAGAGTCTTGTTGTATATTATCATGGTTTTAATATAACTTCCGTTTTTTTTTTTTTTGTGTGTGTTTTTTAGCTAAATTCCAAAGGACATAACTAAATCGAACCACCCTGTATATAGATATGTATGTATAATATAGGTAAGTAAAATATACATACCTACATGCTTCATATGCTCTATCCCCTATCTACATATATTATTATACATATATGGACGCATAATATATGAGGAGCGTTTTTTCAAAACGGCATAAGTCCATTTTTTTCTCAAACTTTTTTTTTTTTTTTTTAATGGAGATCTGCCGTTTTGAATAAATGCTCCTCATATACATATGTAGCATACATGAATTAGGTATTTCAATCAAAACAATAACTAGACACTTTTTCCCAATGGAACACATTTTCATTTCAATTATTTGAAGTATTTGAATATTTTTCGATACATTTTGCATAATATTAAAAGCATTCTATATTCGTAAGGGTACGTAATTAATTTGTAATGAATTTTAAATGCTTTGGGAATTGGCACGGGTAAAATTCGAGAATTATATTTAAATTGAACGTCTATTGACGATAGTTTTTATTCATAAAATAATCCAAAGTTAGACATCTGCTTTTAGGGGTCATGCGTTGACCCATTTTTTCCTAATAGGTATATAATTTCTGAGACGTTCTTAATGTGTGTAATTCTCAGCGTATAAGTTAGCATGCGACATAGTTCATGAGGAAAGAAATGGTTCGTAATTAATAAAATGGCTTTCAGTTGGGAAGTTGCAATTCACCTGAGGTACGGCGAACGCCAGAGCTATTATCCAGATGGCGATGATGAATTTAACCGCTCTCGACAATTTAGACATGGTGTGTGCGAGGAAAGGGTGGCAGATTGCGACGTATCTTTCTACAGTGAACGCCGTGATCGTCAATACGGTCGCGTTTGCCGATGTCTCCGCCGCCAGTCCTCTCAATAGGCAGAAAGCTTCCCCGAATACGTAAGGGTATCTGCAGAAAAGAAAAGGGATTCAAGTTATCGTCACCGGTTATGGTCTTATTTTTTGAGAAAGTTAAAATTCCTAGGGACCATTCAGTGACAAACTTAAGTATAATATGGAGACTACACCAAGACAGACTGACAATAAATACACAAGTGTAAACCTATCAATTTAAAAAACACATAATTTGTTGTTCAATGATAAGTAAAATCAATGAGAAGCAATTTCCTTATTGAGTTGAGTATCCACTCATAACTCGCCCCTTAAAATTGGATGTGGATACGGGAAAACAACAAACTTCATACATTTTTGTGGAAAAAAAAAATCCTATATTTTTTTCATCCCCAGAGCTTCCTGATCACGAATATATAACCCTCTAGCCTGGGAGCCTTCGTGACGACCACCTCAATAGCCTACTTTCCTTCGGAAATTCGCTTTAAAAAAACCGAAAAAAATGGTGAGCAACTAAAACTTTACATTTATTTTTCTAAGTACATATTTTATAAGTAAAATCACGGCCTTTTCTAGAGTTGATTTTATCGAAATAAAGGCTTTATTTCGTGAGCTATGCCATTTGCGCAAAAGTCTAAAATCTAAATTAGGTATGTATACACGGTGTTCGGAAATACATGGATAATTTTTGTGAGAGCGTTAAAAAGGCGTTGTATCAAAAAAAGTTAAATGTAAACCCCCCTTAATTTTAAACAAAGAATTGATCGGTGTATTTAAAATTGCGTTCCGATATACAGGGTGCTTCGAACAGAACCTAACTTCGTTATTTCAAATGAGAACCCCTATTTTTGATTGCAGATTCGTAATCTACGCAAAATTTCAAGTTGATTTGACTAAATAGTTGCCACTTTTGACAACTTTTAAAAACACAAAGTTTTAGTTTTATTTCGCCCTAAAATCCGTCAAAATTGACTTAAGAGGCCAAACTTTTTTTTAATTTTACTTGTTTTTTTCTGAAGATTCCAAATATTACAAATTAAAACATCTACGCCTTCTGTATCACGATATAGCGACACAAACTTCTTCATTTTAATGAGAATCCTAATGCCCATTTCAGAGATGAAAAGTAGAGCCTTTTTCAAGAACTTTTTTTTTTTGGGCCGAAATCGCTATCTCGATTTTTGGAGGAGCTGTAGTGGCTTTCATAGGTGAAGATGACTATTGCTGAGCTTCATTATTAAACCGTTAATTAAATAATTAATTCGATAAAAGATAGTGGCTAGGAGCTTTCTAGGAAACATATTAATGACAGAATTGAATATCTCGAGTTCGTAGGTGTCCCACCTACAAGAGCCGATACAGCTCCTCCAAAAATCGAGATAGCGATTTCGGCCCAAAAGAAAAAGTTCTTGAAAAAGGCTCTACTAAAACTTTGTGTTTTTAAAAGTTGTCAAAAGTGGCAACTATTTAGTCAAATCAACTTGAAATTTTGCGTAGATTACGAATCTGCAATCAAAAATAGGGGTTCTCATTTGAAATAACGAAGTTAGGTTCTGTTCGGGGCACCCTGTATATCGGAACGCAATTTTAAATACACCGATCAATTCTTTGTTTAAAATTAAGGGGGGTTTACATTTAACTTTTTTTGATACAACGCCTTTTTAACGCTCTCACAAAAATTATCCATGTATTTCCGAACACCGTGTATAAAAAACTAAACTTTTTCAAAAAGAACAATTCGCAAAAAGCATTTTTAAAAATGTCTGCCCTTTTATTCATGTTTTATTTTTCTTTTGATCATGTTTAGAATACTTTTAGCTGATTTTTTCACATTTTTATCACGGTCGCCCGCGGTCAGGAATAGGAAACACGACCGCAAGTAAACTTTAAAAAGTTAACATTGAAAATTTTATTGAATAAAATTTCACAAAAGGGTATGATTTTGAAGTACATATGTAAAAAAAATTGTTGTGACATTGAAGGCACGAAAATCAAAACTTTTTTCTCTCTCTATCAATCAAAGTTAAAGCCGCTCTATAAAAAAAAAAAAAAAAATGAGCGAGAGAGGAAGATGAATTATTATTACTATTGACAACTCAGGAAACATCAAGCCTAAAAATAAATAGCTTGTTTGGATCTAGAACATCGACATAAATAACCGCAAGCCTTAACTTCGTTTCTATTAGGAACAGCAACGTTTGTTAACGCAAACTAAATTAATTTAGAGAATATACCTACCCCAACTTTTCAATATGAAAGGAACAACAAAATAAAGGGGTTCTACCTATCATAATAATTCTTAACTCAAAAACTCTCTAATAACTAAAAAGGCTATCAATTTCGGCAAAAAGCTTTCCGAAGTTTTCTAAAATTATGAGTAAGTTATATTATTTTCTTAAGAAGTTCTTCAGTATGATAAAAGACTTTGGTTAAAGTGAAATAAAACAACTAGGCAATAATAATTAAAAGTCAAGCTGAAAAAAATAGGAAATATCTAAAAAGAAAAAAAATAGATCTTTGAAACAATGGAACTGGACCATCAGAGGGCCTATCATAGCGACGCCTGAAAATATGCGGATTTGGACTATTCTGTTAAACGAAAATAGCGATCTTTTATTTTAATAAAATCAGGAATTTTTCTCGAAAATACGTCTCACATAATGCATTTTTTTTCCTATCGGCATTAGCCAATAAAGGTTAATTATTTTAAAAAAAAAATCTAAAATATCTATTCAAACAGTTTGTTCCTAAAAATTAGCATGCATATGTACCTCAAAAAATTAACTTTTCAAGATTAATAAAAATCAGACGCTCACGGGTAGGATCTCGGATAAGCTCGTGTTTAAATTTTTAATTTGAAGATTTTACCTTGACCATATGTAGTACATTTCTTGGGGTAGGCCGGAAATGAGGAGGAGGAGATCCGAAACAGCGAGGGAAAAGAGATAGTAGTTGGTTGCAGTGTGCATATGTCGGTTTCGAGCGATGACTATACAGGTGCTAACGTTCCCAACGACTCCGGTGACGAAAATGAAGGAGTAAAGAACCGTCATAGGTATTACGATGTAAAGCGGGTCTCTTTTTGGTATCGGAGCGATGAGAGTTCCGTTGTAAATCTCCTCCGACAACGCCTCCATCTGAAAATAAAAATATGCAGCTTAATAACTCTTTTCCAAAAATGTAAAAATTTTATCTGATATGTTGACTGGATAAGCAAGGCAGATTTTTATAATCTCAACATCAGGCGAACATTTTTAGAGACGAAAGGTTCCCTCCTCTTTTTATAAATAATGCTCTTTCTTTTTCTTTCCCTACCTTCCTTTTCCTACTTTTCCTTTTCTTTTTTTAATAATATAATGGTTTCTCTTAAAAAGCAACTGTAAACAAGAGATTGCCGATAGAGAGGCTAAAAAATCTCAAATAATGTATTGAAGGCGAATAAATTAAACGACAATGGTGAGAAAAAGCTTTTTGGCCGAAATATAATTATGTACGTGCATACTACCAAAATCAAAACAATTTTCATGAAAAGTCATTTAACATCAAATAAAATAAGTCGTTGACTGATAATAAATCTGATATCATCCATGGATGTGACCATTTCTTTTTGAGGAGCCACAACCCACTTTACCAGTCAGATAAAAAAAGAAAAGAAAAAAAAAAAAAAAAAAGAACATTTTAGTCTCAAAATCCATAGAAAAATAAAAGAAAGAAATT
>JAGWEN010001243.1:0-34538 GCA_018703685.1 Orius laevigatus
CAGCGGTTTTTACTTCATCTTCAGGCTTCATTACCATCACCAATTGCCAAAATCGTGGGTTCGAGGGTAATAAAAATTTCTATTTGAGAATGTTAAAAGCCTAATCTATTGAAAAAGAAGCTTAAAAACCCTTAATCCAATCAAGAGTAGCCCTTTAAAACCACTAATCCCATGACCTATCATACCTATAAATCGATCACGAGTAGGCACTTAACTTTTTTTTTTTTTTTTTTTTTTAAAGTACTAAGTGCCAAGTTTTTAGCCAAATTTTTTCTTTGAAGATTTTTTTTTTTTCCTTTTTTATCAGTAGAAAATGATGTTTTTCGAAATTTTTTTTAGCTTTCGATTTTATTTTTCCATTGCTTTTTGACATGGGAAATTTAAAAAAAAATTCCACCTAAAACAGAGAAGTTTATTTGCAACAGGTTGTCACCCACGCGAACTTTTCAGATTTTTCCTACCTACGTGGGCGAGGGATCCTCTTTATGTTTCCACATCCCTCGCTTAGTTCTTTTTTAATATTCGGCCACCCCCTCTACCATTAAACTTTGTTTAATCTAATAACATCTGCCGCTACCCGAAAACAACTTAAGTTTACATAATTCCCAGATTACAAACAACTTGTTTACATCGAGACGTTTTATCGCGATAAAAATTTTTTATAAACACCCTTTTGTAAGCAGAGAGGGAGGGTTTTATGGTGATTTCCGTAATTATAAATAGAAATAAAAAGAAGTAGAAACGGTTTTTTAATTAATAGCGGTCCGGGAAGGGAAAGGGTGGTGAGCCGGTTTGGAGTATCGACGGGGGATGATGTCGCCAGGGCAACGCCAACTACGCGAACGCGAAACCCGCCTCATTGTCCGAATCGCTCCTCTTTGGGGCCCTTACTCAACTATTTCACAATAAATTGGCCAACAAAATTCAAGGATTAAAAAATATTTTCAGAGGGTATCCGTCCGGTAAACACTTAAAAAGAAAATATCCTTCAAAAGTATGAACGAGGATACACCAAATTCCTCAAAATTCGTGGCCCTAGAGACCTCTCCATAAACCACAGTCCTCTCGCCAACCACCACCTGCCCATCAACATTCTACCACCACCCATCAGTCTGCCCCCACCACCCTACTCTCCTGAACTTTAGCCCACCACCCCTACTCTCCTGGACCCTCCCACCACCCTACTCTCCTGAACCCTACCCCCACCACCCTACTCACCTGAACTTCCCCCCACCACCCCTACTCTCCTGAACCTCCCAACCACACCCCTACTCTCCTAGACCCTCCTCCCACCACCCTACTCTCCTGAACCCTCCTCCCACCACCCTACTCTCCTAGACCCTCCTCCCACCACCCTACTCTCCTGAACTTTCCCCACACCCTACTCTCCTGGACCCTCCCCCACACCCTACTCTCCTGAACCCTACCCCCAGCACCCTACTCTCCTGAACCCTACCCCCACCACCCTACTCTCCTGGACCCTACCCCCACCACCCTACTCTCCTGAACCCTACCCCCACCACCCTACTCTCCTGAACCCTACCTCCACCACCCTACTCACCTGAACTTTCCCCCACCACCCCTACTCTCCTGGACACCTCCCCCCCACAACCCCTACTCTCCTGAACCCTCCCCCCACCATCCTACTCTCCTGAATCCTACCCCACCACCCTACTCTCCTGGACC
This sequence comes from Orius laevigatus, assembly GCA_018703685.1. Taxonomy (NCBI): domain Eukaryota; kingdom Metazoa; phylum Arthropoda; class Insecta; order Hemiptera; family Anthocoridae; genus Orius; species Orius laevigatus. The sequence goes on from JAGWEN010001243.1 coordinate 1,687, forward strand.
CTCCCCCCACCACCCCTACTCTCCTGAACCTCCCCTCACTACCCTACTCTCCTGGACCCTCCCCCCACCACCCTATTTTCCTGAACAATACCCCACCACCCCTACTCTCCTGGACCCACCCCCACCTACCCTACTCTCCTGGACCCTCCCCCCACCACCCCTACTCTCCTGAACCTCCCCCCACCATCCTACTCTCCTGAATCCTACCCCACCACCCTACTCTCCTGGACCCTCCCCCCACCACCCTACTCTCCTGAACCCTACCCCCACCACCCTACTCACCTGAATCCTACCACCCACCACCATACTCTCCTGGACCCTCCCCCACTACCCCTACTCTCCTGGACCCTCCCCCCCACCACCCCTACTCTCCTGAACCCTCCCCCCATCATCCTACTCTCCTAATCCTACCCCCACCACCCCTACTCTCGAATCAACTCCATTAACCTCCTCTACCTTCCCCCCAAACCATCATCGACCTCCCACCACTCTCCCCACCTCCCCACACTCTCCCCCTTATTAAAAAAGAAATTTCGTGGATTAAAAAACAAAATCCGAAAGCCTTCGTGAAAGCCCCCGTGAGGCCGACCCCAATAGCCTGCTTTCCTCTGGAAATCCGCTAAAAAATTGAATGAAAAAAGAGATCAGGTTTGGGAAGATATAAGATAGGGGTTGCCGAATATTTTGGTTTATAAGGGCCATTTCTGCACCCCAAGGGTAAAATGAAAATGCCAACAAAATGTCATCCTTTACACCACCTCAACAAAATTTATTTTCCAATTCACGCCCAAAACGACTCTTTTGTGACGAATAAGGTTCGTAATCTGACTGAAAGTGTATTTTGTCGAATAAGGTTTCAAAATTTGACCAAAAGGATTTTTTTTCTCGAATAAGGTTCGAAATCTGACTTAAAGGGTCTTTGTTTGTCAATAAGGTTCAAAATCTGTCAGAAAAGGGTATTTTTTGTCGAATAAAGTTCGTAATCTGGCTGAAAGGGGTATTTTTTGTCGAATAGGTTCAAAATCTTTCTGAAAAGGGTTTTGTCAAATATGGTTCAAAATCTGTCCTATTTGTTTGTCGAATAAGTAAAGTAAGTAAGTAAAATAGTTTTTTCGAATAATTCAAAATCTGGCTGAAAAAGGTCTTTTTTTGTCGAGTAAGATTCAAAATTTGACCAAAAAGGTTGTTTTTTTCTTTTCTTTTACGAATAAGGTTCGAAATCGGACTTAAGAGGGTCTTTGTTTGTCGAATAAGGTTCAAAATCTGACAGAAAAGGGATTTTTTTTGTCGAATAAGGTTCGTAATCTGGGTGAAAGGGGTAGTTTTTTTTGTCGAATAAGGTTCAAAATCTGTCTGAAATGGATCTTTTTTGTCGAATATGGTTCAAAATCTGTCTAAAAAGGGTTGTTTTTTGTCAAATAGGTTCAAATCTGACTGATTTTCGAAGAAGTAAGGTAAGTAAGTAAAACAAGTTTTGTCGAATAATTCAAAATCTGGCTGAAAAAGGTCTTTTTTGTCGAGTAAGGTTCAAAATTTGACAAAAAGGTTGTCTTTCCTTTTACGAATAAGGTTCGAAATCGGACTTAAAAGGGTCTTTGTTTGTCGAATAAGGTTCAAAATCTGACAGAAAAGGGATTTTTTTTTGTCGAATAAGGTTCGTAATCTGGGTGAAAGGGGTAGTTTTTTTTGTCGATAAGGTTCAAAATCTGTCTGAAATGGATCTTTTTTGTCGAATATGGTTCAAAATCTGTCTAAAAAGGGTTGTTTTTGTCAAATAAGGTTCAAAATCTGACTGATTTTCCGAATAAGGTTCGAAATTCTGACTTAAAAGGGTTTTTGTTTGTCAAATAAGGTATTTTAATAGTATTGAATAGTATTTAATATTTTTAATATTTAATATTTTTAATAGTATTTAATAGGTATTTTAATATTTAAGGTATTAAGGTAGTTTTTCGGACAGAAAAAGGTATTTTTTTGTCGAATAAGGTTCGTAATCTGGCTGAAAAGGGTATTTTTTGTCGAATAAGGTTCGTAATCTGGCTGAAAGGGGTTTGTTTTTGTTTTAGCAGATTTTTTTGTCGAAATAGGTTCGAAATCTGACTGAAAAGGTTTTAACTTTTTTTTTGTTGGTTTTAGCGGATTTTGCCTATTTCAAAAAAAAGTTAAAATTCCAAAACAAAGTTTTACTCTGAAATAAGTCACTTTTGTCGTTTTACGTGACCTGAATAAAGTGAATAAACCGTAAAAAAGGAAAATGTGGACGTAATTACGGCTACGATAGAACTTTCATGATTTTCCTTTATTAAAATACGAGGCATAAAGGATCATTCGAGCAGAAAAGCCAACAAAGCTCGTAAGTCGTGAGGGTTTAGTAGAGCGCCCGTTTTTACACGATTTTATCGCGGTGCCCTCTAAAGGATTTCAGGTTAAAAAAGATAAAATTCGGTCATGGTCTAGACATGCAACGGACATCCATCTTGATAAGCGAATAATTTTTTTTTAACACGAATCCTTCATTTACAAAATGGAAAACTAATTAATTTGTGTCCATTGTAGGGTAAATAAGATAAAAGTTTTTTATTTTTTTTTTTTATTTTTTTTTTTCTTCTGTTTTTTAAGGGGGAGGATTTTGGATCTGTGGGAGACAAAGGAAGTTCTCTGCCCGCCCACTCCTTAGCAATTTCATTAACCTCGTTTTCTCCCTTAAGATGCCCTTTTCCTTAACATTCCTCCTTCCATTCTTCCCTTTTCAGCCCAGATTTAGATCAATTTTTCTTCAATAATGAAGTTATTTATATTTTCGTCACATTTTTAACATCCTTGAAAGCAGAAAAACTAAAAAACTAAAATTATGTAATTTTTTGTCCTGAAAGGGAAAATCGATTTTTCAAGTGAGTTCGGTTAATTAAATTAACGTGGGAAATTTTCGGATATCCCGTTTGGACCTCTCAATTGATCCGAGTGTAATTTCCGCTCCTGAGCCTTTCAGACCCTTCATGTTAACCAAAAAAAAATTTAAATTTTATCGTTTTTTTCTTTATTTTCGTTTGACCTTTATTATAGACACGCGAGTGAAAAAGCGTGAATAAACACATTAGAAAGGATATTTAAACTTTTCCGCGTCGATATTAACCTTCCGGTTAGGGGGAACAAAAGGGAGAATACAAAATGCCATTTTACATAACTTGGCGGAATTTCATTTTTCACTTATTTCCTTGAAAATTAAACGTTCATGGTTGCTCTTTGAATGAGAAAGTTTTATTTTAATGCAACCTACCATTGTATGGAGCTGGTCTCGACGAAAACTTGCTCAAAACCGAACTAAAAGGTGAAGAAAGGTTCCAAGATGGCCTGGCGCATCCGGATAGGGTGACCAGAACATCTTCATCTTGCGCACCGACACATTTAAAAATTAAAAATCGGGGCAAAAAGGGTCTTTTCTTGATGAAAAAGGTTCAAAATTTGGCTGAAAAGACTCTTTTCTTTCGAATAAGGTTTGAAATCTGACTGAAAAGTTTTTTTTTGTCGAATAAGGTTCGCAATCTGACCGAAAAGGGTTGTTGTTGTCGAATAAGGTTCGTAATCTGACTGAAAAGGGTATTTTTTGTCGAATAAGGTTCGTAATCTGACCGAAAAGGGTATTTTGTTTGTCGAATGAGGTTCGTAATCTGGCCGAAAGCGGTATTTTTTTGTCGAAAGGCTCAAAATCTGACCGAAAAGGATTTTTTTGACGAATAAGGTTCGTAATCTGACTGAAAAGTGTATTTGTTTTTGTTTTTTGTTTTTTTTTTTGTCGAATAAGGTTCAAAATTTGACCAAAAAGGATTTTTTTTTCGAATAAGGTTCGAAATCTGACTTAAAAGGGTCTTTGTTTGTCAAATAAGGTTCAAAATCTGTCAGAAAAGGGTATTTTTTTGTCGAATAAAGTTCGTAATCTGGCTGAAAGGGGTATTTTTTTGTCGAATAAGGTTCAAAATCTTTCTAAAAAGGGTATTTTTGTTTTTTTTGTCAAATATGGTTCAAAATCTGGTCTAAAAAGTTTTAGCGGATTTTCCGGAGGAAAGCAGGCTATTGGGGCCGGCCTCACGGCGGCTTTCGGCTAAAAGGCTTATATATTCGTGATCAGGACGATCTCCTGATCACGAAAATATAGGTCATTCCCAAAGTTGGCGATATATATATATATATATATATATATATATATATATATATATATATATATATATATATATATGTATATTTATTTATATATATATGTACCGACGCGATAACTCGAGCTAGGATTGTTTGAATTAAACGAGACTTGGTATTTAGAGCTTTTGTTTCACCAGGTAGAAGCCTATTGAAAATGGCTTGAATCGAGAAAGCGGTTCTGGTACTTCGCTTAGGGCATAAAGGGCATTTTCGTGATTTTCTCGGAACCTGAAGGTTTGAGATGGTTGAAAATCGTGACGGGAAAGTCCTAGGGGCCGAAGATCATAGTTAATAGCAGTTGAAATTTCAAAATCGGTTCTGGGACTTGTTTAAGGGGCCTAAATGGAATTTCAGGATTTTCTTGTAACCTTAAAGTTTGAGATGGTTGAAAATCGTGATGGGAATGTCTGATGATCCGCAGACCGTATTAAGAACGGTTCAAATTACGTGAGATGTTCTGGGACCTACGTTAAGGGGCCTAAATAGAATTTCGTGATTTCTTCGATACCGCAAAGTTTGAGATGGTTGGAAATGGTGACGGAAACATATAATGGCCCGAGGACCATAGTAGAAGACAGTTGAAATTGCCTAAGCGGTTCCCCAGAACCGAGAGTCCCAACTCTCCTGAGGGACTGGGGCAGGAAACTAGGACATCAAGGAAAACTAGGACAAACTAGGCGCGGGGGGGGGAACTAGGACATCAAAGATAGGCTTAGGGAAGGCCTTTCCGGAGGAAATCCGCTGCTTCTCGAGGCTGCCTCGAGGCTCGAATAAGTAAGGTAAGTAAGTAAAACAAGTTTTGTCGAATAAGGTTCGCAATCTGACCGAAAAAGGGTCTGTTTGTTGTCGAGTAAGGTTCGTAATCTGACTGAAAAAGGGTTTTTTTGTCGTAATAAGGTTCGTAATCTGACGAAAAGGGTATTTTGTTTGTCGAATGAGGTTCGTAATCTGGCCGAAAGCGGTATTTTTTTGTCGAAAGGCTCAAAATCTGACCGAAAAGGATTTTTTTGACGAATAAGGTTCGTAATCTGACTGAAAAGTGTATTTGTTTTTTGTTTTTGTTTTTTGTGTCGAATAAGGTTCAAAATTTGACCAAAAAGGATCGAATAAGGTTCGAAATCTGACTTAAAAGGGTCTTTGTTTGTCAAATAAGGTTCAAAATCTGTCAGAAAAGGGTATTTTTTTTGTCGAATAAAGTTCGTAATCTGGCTGAAAGGGGTATTTTTTTGTCGAATAAGGTTCAAAATCTTTCTAAAAAGGGTATTTTTTTTGTCAAATATGGTTCAAAATCTGTCTAAAAAGTTTTCGAATAAGTAAGGTAAGTAAGTAAAACAAGTTTTGTCGAATAATTCAAAATCTGGCTGAAAAAGGTCTTTTTTTGTCGAGTAAGGTTCAAAATTTGACCAAAAAGGTTGTTTTTTTTTTCTTTCCTTTTACGAATAAGGTTCGAAATCGGACTTAAAAGGGTCTTTGTTTGTCGAATAAGGTTCAAAATCTGACAGAAAAGGGATTTTTTTTGTCGAATAAGGTTCGTAATCTGGGTGAAAGGGGTAGTTTTTTTTGTCGAATAAGGTTCAAAATCTGTCTGAAATGGATCTTTTTTGTCGAATATGGTTCAAAATCTGTCTAAAAAGGGTTGTTTTTTGTCAAATAAGGTTCAAAATCTGACTGATTTTCCGAATAAGGTTCGAAATCTGACTTAAAAGGGTTTTTGTTTGTCAAATAAGGTATTTTAATAGTATTGAATAGTATTTAATATTTTTAATATTTAATATTTTTAATAGTATTTAATAGGTATTTTAATATTTAAGGTATTAAGGTAGTTTTTCGGACAGAAAAAGGTATTTTTTTGTCGAATAAGGTTCGTAATCTGGCTGAAAGGGGTTTGTTTTTGTTTTAGCAGATTTTTTTGTCGAAATAGGTTCGAAATCTGACTGAAAAGGTTTTTTAACTTTTTTTTTTTTGTTGGTTTTAGCGGATTTTGGCGAATAAAAACTTGCTAAAAAGGTTTGAAATTTTATTCAAAATGGCCTCTTTTTGTTACAAAAAGGTCAAAACGTGGTTGAAAAGGGTCTTTTTGGTTGAAAAGGGTTCAAAATCTGGCTGGAAGATCTCAAGCCAAGGGAGCATGCGAGCATTAAATGCTAGGGTCACAGGGTGGGTACTGGGTAAGAATGGCCCATGGCAGGAGTAAGTGTATTGTATATTCTTGGCGACAGCATAATCACGGCAGACAACCAAGTTGGTCAATTTCTTGCTTTTTAACTCTTGCCATTGACATTCTTTTAGTGAGGCGATTCTATAGGGCGGATCGTGGACGGTTCCGGATTTTTATTATAAGGACGACATTGGGGAGGCATGAAGGGGGAGAAGGAAATCTAATCCGATAATCTTATTCAATCAAAATGTTTCAGATGGAAAGGGGAGGTTACGGCGAGATCAATCAAACCGAAGGATGGGAGGAAATCAATCCGGTGACTTTATCCTCGGATTGGAGCCGGGTCGCGAGACTTCTACTCGTCGCCGGCCTCTCAGTCGTCGGAAGCGTCGGAAACGTTTATATGATCAGTGCCGTCATGATAGAGGATCATTTGAAAAAACGAGGTTTGTTGTCAACTATAAGCATGTCATTGCATGAATGATTGCAGGTAATACATTCGTGGTGAACGTCGCCCTGGCGGATCTTCTAATAACGGGAGTAGTGATGCCAGCATCGGCAGTGGTCATCTTGGCAGGTCTTGAGCCAGCGGAAGAAGTTTGCAGCGCCCAGTGGTTTTTGGTGATTCTCTCCTGGCTTGTCACGGTCCTCAGTTTGGGTGCTACCGCCGCAGAAAACTACTCTCGCCTATGCCTCTCACCCGAAACCTACGCCAAACTGACGACACGCAAGGTGACCACCATCGTCCTCGGCATCTGGGCTTTAAGCCTCGCCGCAGTCACTCTCCAGCAAGTCTTTCACCTCGGGCCAGGCTACTGCAAACGAAAAACCGGCATCCTTCTTTACCAAGCCACAGTCGCCGGTGTTTTTATCATCCTCCCCGCGGTACTCACCACCTTTTTTTACCTCAGAGCCATACTCCAAGTCCGCTTAGCCAAATCCCATCCTAGTTTCAAACCACCCATCGCATTCACATGGGATTACTCACTCATGAAAACAAACATGTACAGCTTTCTCATGTTTTTCACCTTCTGGATACCTTTCGGGGTCATTTTATTTATCGGATCTGTCAAAACGATTTCGGCCAGGCTTTTTTATAATCTGGCGTGGATCGCTTTAAGCAAATCTTGCGTAAATAGTTTCCTCTATTGCGTTCTCGATCGTCATTTTAGGAGCGCTTATATCAATTTGTTTCATTATTGTTGCTGTAAAACGACGGTGACGTTTTCGAGGAGGACTAGAGAGGTGGCGAGGCCTTCGGGGGATGTGAGGGTTCATATTATTCCGGGTTATAATATGTATTCGTACACGAGCCCTCAAAGGTCAGGAAGGGAAAGTACGAAAGCGGCATCGAGCAAACGTTCCTCCGCCAACAGACCGCCAAGGCAGCATCACAACCGAGACGTCTACGAGCTGTAAACGATTTCGCCATCTTGGTCCCTTAAGGGTCGAAACTCGGTGATTGCGACCCTTAGTTCGTTTACACTCCACAAGGCTCGCTGAGGCAACAGGCCCTGGGACAGGAAAGCTCCTATCTATTTGATATCAAAGTTTTCATCCTTTTTAAGCTACATTTAGGGTGTTCTAGTGAGCTTTAGCTCAGAAACTCTCTATTTTGGTGGGCGGTATGTTGAGCTTTTACTAAATAGCTGTTATCAAACCATTTTTGTCTTTAAAAAGTTCAAAGTCCACCTAAAGAGTTCATTTTTCTCTCCCACTCCTGGGCCATCTTTATCTGAAAACCTTATTTTTGGACCAATGAGGCTTTACTAAAACGAACTTATTTTCCTAAACCCTAAAATGAATAATCTTAATTGTCTAGAATAGAAAAAAAAGCTAAATTTCGATGTTTAAGTGCCTTTAGATGCTTTAGTACGTCACTGGATTTTTAATTCTAAGGAAATCCGCCAGGAGAAGGTTTCGTTTTAACTTTTTTTTCTTCTTTCAGGCCAAAACGCGTTTATTCTAAAATGGCCGAAAAACGGTCTCGTTTTTTAAATATACTGAGTGGCTAACGCTCGTTTTTACTATTTGTGATCCTTCACTGAGCTTTTAATGTTAAAGACTTGATGATAATTTAACTAAAAAACTCACTCTTTTGGAAAAAAGTTAGTTCAAGGAAATCCCCGCTAGGGTATACACTTCAAAAACAGTAACGCATTCTAGTAGCGAGTACCTTAAACTTTTCATTCCATCTTTTCCAAAGGAGTGAGCATTCTAGTTCTATTATACTCAATGCTATTGTATATATAAATGTTCTGTATTCATGTAAAATATAAAGTCTTTTTGTAAAGACTTTTTTCTGTGTAACGAGAAGAAAAACATTTTGAATACAGGGTCAGCTTGTGCGGACCAGCAATTTTTCTCTTAAATTTTTTTTTCCTGAAAAACCTTTTTTTATGCTCAATTCGGAAAATGACAAAGATTTGATCAAAATTTTAAATTTTTTTAATTGTCTAGTTATACCATATTCAATATTTCGGAAAGGACGCGCATTCTGTGAGGCTATCTATATCTGTGATGTGTTAACGTTAAAATAAACCATAAGGACCACAATTTTATATTGTCGACTCCTTTTTAGGCTCTTGTAAATAATATTTTGTATAAAAAAATATTTTTTCTTCTAATTTTTAATAAAAGACCTTAATTTGCTCATTTTTCTTGGCATTCCGCCCATTTTAATTTTTTAGGTTTTCCCCCCTTCAAAGGGGACTTGAGTGGCCCTTCAGTTCTGTAGCCAAAGAAGTTTTTATTTGTATTGGACTTTTTATTTTAAAAGATTTTTCAACCGCTAAAAGCGAAGACTGAGTTTATAGGGTAAATTTTTTCGATAAAATGTTTCTGTAATATTGCTTTTGTATATATGGATAAATAAAAACTATGTTCGATGTATTTTTATAAACTGGTTTTCCTGATTGAAAAAAACTTGTTGAAAAGAAAAATTTTATTTTATGTGATAAAAAAAAAGGTTCGTACCCTGCAAGTTCCAAAATTCCTTTTGAAAGACCGACAAAAATATATAATTTAGCCTTCGCATTTTTATCACATTAAAAAGGTGCTTGATTTTTAAGGTGTGACACATATTTGGGCTATAACTACGCCCTAAAATGAAGAAAAAATTTTTTATTTGTTCTGCGGCATTTTGGAGAAGCTGAGGGCGGAGCGGAGTTTATTCCTGACTCGTGGTGATGTCCATTTGCTTCCGGCGACAAGTCCTACCTGAAGTTCCTTCGGCGATACGCCCTCGTCAACCTCATCCGCTTCAGTTTTTATTTCCATTTTCTTGAAAACAAAAAGTCAAAAGTAATAGGTTTTCTAAGAAAGCTTACTTGGACGATAAGTTTTAAAAGCTGTCCTTGAAAATCTAGATTTTTTGATATTTCTTTAAGTCTTCGTTTCATTTTTCTCATTTCTTCGCTAACAAAGTCTTCATTGTTTTCTAAAACCATTTCCAAACCTGATTGGAAGTTTACAAAAAAATCTCAAGTTAGTTGATGGAAGGGTTAGTAAGATGAAGGAAGGGGGGAAAAATTTACCATCGTCGGAAAATGGGTTGCAGAACCACATTCGAAGAAGCATATCGATGAAACCGAGCTTCCCTTTGCACTCATTCGGATATTCGATCAGCTCCATTTTGTCGACTCTTTCCAGCCAGACTTGGGGAAGTTTTCGTTCAAGTTCTGTATGTAAAACGACCTTAAAAAAAATATAAATTTTGCTTTTTTTTTATTTGCCTGGTACCTGCATGGCGAGCCGTTTGAGCTGAGCGTTCCGTCGTACGCTTTCGATATCGCCGACGGCCAAACCGATGAGCAAATTCATAAGAAGGATCGGCATGAGGATGAAAAAAAGCGAAAGGATGAAAAATGCTGTGTAGGGCGAGGGCAGACGTTGTTTATCTTCGACGCCATAAAACGGCTGGACGAACGTACCGAGGAAGTCGATTTCGCCCAACATCATCGAAAACGTGCGCATCAATGACATTCCAACGCATGAAAACGACAAATGGTCACCCTGCAAGAAAACAATTAATTTTTCGTTTTTCTTCAACTTTTGGCATTCATGGCGGGGGTATGAACCACTAGTTAGCTTTTAGTTGATAAGGATTATGTACCACTCAAAAAATGCTTGTGAAATTACAATATGTGCTCATTCGTCATCTCCTCTGTCCTATGAGCCCAAAAAGGGCTTCAGCTGGGAGGGTACTCCTACAAGGAGACCACTCGCACAGGACATTGAGTCCCATGTAAGGGAGCTTCGGGAGGTTGCAGTTTGCCCTGCAACCAATGAGCCCATGGCACAAAGGAGATAGAGAATGAGCACATTTTGCACTAACCCAAGCACCTTTATCATTGTGGTGTCAAAAAGTCTACATGCCATGCTACATAGCATGAAGAATGTACAACCAACGGTAACAACTGTAATCCTCAAATTAATTAATATAAATTCAATTATTACCACACTGCGGGAAGTAAAAGTACATTTTTCTCTTATAAGGTACAAAAAAGAGTATATGTATACCTAAACTTTTCAAAATTTCAACAAATTAATGTTTTTTAATGAAAAAAATACCTAATAGAGGTTTATTCGTGAATTATTAACAATTTAAAAGTTAAAAAACAAAGACCTAAAAATAATAATAGTGAAGTGTTGACAGTGTTGACGGTGGTGCTACCTATGAGCGAACGAGGGAAACAACAAAAAATGAACTAAAATTAGTTTTTATGGAAAAATTAGATAATTTCCGGTTTAAATGAAATTAAATAAATATTCTAGGCCCTTTGGGTGAGAAAAGGATTGCATTTTTTATATTTTTACTGTTCACCATTCCTGTTCTGAACTACAAAAAAAGCTTTTCTTGACATACCTGAGATAAAAGTAAGTAAAATGAGAGTCCAAAGGCAATAATTAGGATGGAAAATACGACCAAGACTTTGAGTAAAGTCTGAAGTATTTCGAGAAACATGACAACGTAGATTCCGACGAGGTCGAATCTGGAAAATGAAAATTTAAAAAAAATTTGCTCTTTGGTTTATAGTACCTTTGGAGATTCAGCAAAAGAGTGAACCAACTCAAGAAAACGGTTATGGATGCATATGAGAGTTGCATGTCGTCCTCTCTACCGTTGCAAAGCGGCAAAATCATGAAAATCGCGCTGACATAAAGGAGCCAAGAGACGAGATTCGTAGGGTCGAACATGTACTGCCATCTTTGCTGGAATGCTTGAAGTACTTCTCTGAAGGTACTGAACGCTATATAGATTAGAATCATCGAAGCGCTCAAATAGCCGACCGTTGTCGCTTTTTTCGAATTGTAAGTCGAAAATGTTGTTGTAAAGTTCGACTAAAAGAAGAATAAACATAAAGAACCTTCTCTTGTTTAAGTGAAGCAATTGAAAAAGGGTCAAAGTCCACAGTGTCTAGATTTCATTATCCAATAGAACCATTTCTTAACTTATTCAACGTACCGTCCCATTGATGACTTTCTCGTCTTCATATCGCCTCATCAACTGCGTCGAAAATAAAGTGACAAACATAAGAAAGACGAGGTAAATCAGAAGATGCGCCAAGTGGAAATATTTGCCGTACGAGTTCCATTTCATTTGTAAATATTTCTGGCTTAAAGGGTGAGCTAAAAGTTCCACTCTTCCATGCTGAACCATCGCCTTAGACATAAAAAAAGATTAATAAAATAAAAGTGAATTAATAGCACTTTCGAGCGAGACCTGCCGAGTGCTAAATATGTCTTAGCCACTCGGTGTGCTAATTTTTAGTTTTAAAAATACAAAAAAATTAATAAAAATTGTTTAAAATTAAGGGAATCATGCTTAAAGAATATATTTTAAATGAAACTTACATTTATGACGGTTAAAGGGGCCGGTCGCCATTTCGGATTTCCCAAAAGCTTCCTTTTCGCTTGGACTTCGGATGGCGAAAATTGATAATTTTGAAACGAATATTTGATCTAAAGACAATACAAATATTTCATGCTCGGAATATCGCTCGCTTACAATACCTTTCATATAAAACTGGCGGAAAAAAAAGCGAAAAGCGTTTGCGGACAAAAGACAACAACGACTAAAACTAACAATTAAGAATAAAAAAATGGGATTTCGAATGAGAAATAATGAGAAGACTTACATTTAAAGCTGGAAGAGGAATTGGATTTGACTGGGAGAAAGACTCAACGTTCTTCGTCTCATGAGAGTTGACTGATGCGCATTGAAGGCAAGAAAAACTATATTTGATCTGAAGAAGAGTGCTTATTTACATAGTGGCCAGTCTTTGGTGGATTTATATATCATTTACAATACATATATACAAGTTTAAATAAGCATAATGGCATCATTAGTTCCAAAGAAGACAGTTAAGCGACAATGGCAGTGTGGCAGTCTGTTAGTTCATTTTATACAATTTATTATAACTAAAAAAAGTGTCTTTGTCGTCAAAAATGGTCAAAGGTACCCAAAAATGGCATTTCTCGTCGAAAAAGTCTCGGGAAAAAAAAAATTGGTTTTCTTGTATTGCTTCATGGACTGGACGATAGGTAGAGCTGATAGCGTGATGGTGATGGAAGTCTATGATGTATTCAATTCATCCCATCCCCACCTCCCCCCACAACCATCCCCCCAACTTTATCCCCACCTCCCCCAAAGTCACTCATCAACCCTTCCACATTCCCTCACCATCCCATATCTAAATATAACCTTTTTCATTCACTCATCAACCCGACCTCCCCAACCTTACCTCCCCTAACCTTACTTATAATGGGAAGGATATTTTCTAGTTATGCACCATTTTATTGGAAATAGAGTCGAATTTACCCTAAAAGTAGCATTTAGTCCTTTTTAGAATTCCATGTTATCGTCAAAGTCCACAAAAATTTAAGAAAACTGAACCGATTGTATGAGTTATCATTTCAGTTGAAAGTTTAGCTACAATAGAAAGCTTTGACGTCATCGATGCATCAAAAATCTGTTGCGAAAGGGTCTACTGTTAGATATATAATTATTAACACGTTCCGTCCACCTGTCTTAAATATAAGACCTGTCTTTTATATAAGACCTTGGCCCGGAAAGTGTTAAAAGTAGCAAAAAAAAGGTTCCATTTTTACTAAACTTTCATTAGAAATGTCAAAAATCTTTTTACAATGGTGAGAAAAATGAAGTTTTAGGTTAGAACTTACGTAAAAAGATTTTGAGTCTTTTTTGCAGTTTGCTTTGGAAATGCACTTGTCCTGGACTGATTCGAAAACTCTGGGCATTGATGCTATCAAAGCAAGAGTGACGCAGGGATACTTGTCCGACCTAAGCGCCATCACTTCTTGTGCCCTAAAACTGATATAAAGAACGTTTTTGTGAATACTGATAATACCGAACGTCGTGGGTGACCATAGCCAATGCTGCTTCTGGGAACTTGTAATAAATGGCGTAGTCGATGGCGCTCAAATCGATGTTGTTGTACAGCAGTTTGCAGTTCATCGAAAGAAGAAGAGAGACGGAATTCGGTTTGTTTTCCATGGTTGCGAGATGTAAAGCTGTATTCTGAAAGGGCGTTATTGGATAAAATGGATGCTAAACTTACGCCATCTTTGTCGACTTGGTCCAGAAGATGCGAGTGGACAGAATGAAGTAGCTCCATCGATTGAGTGTAGCCGCTCATGGCTGCCAGATGAAGAGGATTCCGACCGTTGTGGTCGCGATGGAGTAGCGCACCACGGTTCAGCAAAAGCGAAACAACCCTGGTGTGTCCTAGAAAGCCTATTGTACATGTCCTTGTGCTTTAGACCTTACCTTGTTGAGAAGCGATGTGAAGAGGTGTTAATCCTTCTCCGTCAGTTTCGTTGATTATGAATGATCCTTTTTCTGATTCGAGTAACTGACGGACGGTGTTGTACCTTCCATATCTGCAAAGAGTAGCTTCGATGTGTAAGAAACGCATTATGGGAAATACAACTGATGCAATATATAATGGGTAGGCTGGGCAACCATAGCGGCCAATAGCAACCAATAAATGGCAGGTCATGACGTATGAGGAGCACTATCGCAATCCATGAAGGGTACTGTCATGACGAGTAGGCAATGACGCAATACATGATGGGTAGGCAATGAAGCAATGCATGATGGGTAGGCAATAACGCAATGAATGATGGGTAGGCAATAACGCAATGCATGATGGGTAGGCAATGACGCAATGCATGATGGGTAGGCAATGACGCAATGCATGATGCGTAGACAATGACGCAATGCATGATGGCTACTGAACTCTATGGCTACTGAACTCTATGGATACTGAAGAAATGGATGCTCATGCTGATGACATACCTAGCGGCGAAATGCAATGGACTCTCGTTATTGTTGTTTTTGACGTTGATGACCGCTCCCAATTTCAACAGATTCTCAAGACTCTTGATATGTCCTTCGCGACTCGCGTAATGTAACGGGGAGCATCCAGCGTTGTCTTTTTCGTTCAGAAGTTCTTGAAGTTTCTGCGGCGACTGAGCCTAAAACGCATTTTAAGATTGACTTTTTGTTTTTTTCCTTACGTCAATGACCGCTTGTGCGAATTCGTCGAGCCTCCCGCCGTTCATGACGACCAGATGGAGGACGTTGCGTTCGTTCGCGTCTTTCAAATGGATATTCGCTTTGAGTTTTATAAGCGTTAAAACCGTCCTCCATCCTCCTCTCGATCCTGCCAGAAGCAAAGGAGACCTCTTTTCTTTGTCCAACGCATTTATGTCAGCTCCCTGCAATGAATGTCATAATGGATGCCATATGAAGTAGTCAAGTACCTCGGTTATGAGATATTGGACGATTTCGGAGCGGTCGAACATTGCAGCGCAATGGACAGGAGTCATCTTCTGCACGTCGTACGAGACGAGGCAAGTGTGCTTCTCATTCGGCTGTAGGGAAAACATGAGGCGAACGATATCAAGGGCACCTTGGGCGCAAGCCAGATGAACTGGAGTCGAAAGGTCGTGTTGCTGCGTCGAAATTTTCGCACCGGATCTCAAGCACAATTCCACAGCCTAGAAAACAATAAAGTTACCCTTCCTATAATAACTACAAAGACCTTAAAATCTCCACTATGGACAGCAGAATGGAGTGGTACGTTTCCTTCGGAGTCATAAAACGAAATCATTTCTTCTCTCGAGCATCCGATCGACTCGCCCCATTGGAGGAATATCTCCATCGTTCTCGAAGATGCGTTTTTGGCTGCTTCGTGTATCGGGTAGTATCCGTTGTTGCACGGCCTTTTGGGGCAAGCGCCGAATTCCTTGATCTAAAATGGATGGTATCGATGAAATCTATGACAACGTATGGACTTCGTGGACGTATGATGGCTACTGTCGCATTGCATGATGTGATGGGTGCTTTGTCAACGTTTGATGGCCATTGTCGCAATGCATGATGGGTGCTTGTGATGGCACTGTAGTTATACATTATGATAGATACTTTGGCAAAGCTAAATGGGTACTTTCCCAATGCATCATGGTATGCAACAAATGCCAGGGACTAGTGAAACAGGCATGATGGACAGAGAAATGAAATACCAAAATTCGGGCGCATTCGTCATGGTCGTGGATGGCGGCGAGGTGGAGGGCCGTCCGGCCATGTTCGCCCCCGATGTTGACCAAGATTTTGTCACGATGAGACTTGATGATATCCAGGACTTTAACTTTGTTTAACTCGACTGCCAAATGGATGACGCTTTGCTTTTTGTCGTTAAGCACATTTGGATCCACTCCCCTATAAAAAAATAATTGACATTTCACCATGTCTGCTTGAAAATTTACTTTTGGAGGAGACAGTCGATAGCTTCGTATGCGTCGTTTTCGACAGCGATGTGCAAAGGGGTGTTCCCTTGATGGTCGGTTATGTTCAAATCTGGAAGAAAACCATCAATTTGGGAACTTGGTGATGTTTGACGTTACCTCCACCGTGATTGGCGATAAACTGAAGGATGACGAGCTTATTCCTGGCGGCTGCTTGATGTGCGGCCGTTCTTCCCTTAGAATCGCGGAAGCTAAGGCGTGCTGGCTCAGCAGTAAAGAGACGGTTAAAATCTTCTAAGTTGCCACTTTCTGCAGCCTATCGGAAATCAGGAAAAATTGTGAATCCCCAAGATAAAGAACCCAGTTCAATGGACCAGTTTTGCCCTCTAAAAGAAGCACTTTTCCAATTATCTTTTCCTTTTACTTCCGTCAAAGTGTTTTCGTCAAGCGTCTCGGAAACAATCAGTTTAACAACGAAAAAAGGGCGAAGTTTTGAGTCATAATTCAATTTTTTATATCGAAGACGTGAAAGTTATGTGGGCTTCTTTCTACCGTATAAGAGGTTTGTATGGGTAGGTAATAATTGCGTTAAAACCAATTAGGCTTCCGAGTAAATAAGGGGTCTTTCCTGAAAACCACTCTCTCAACCGCAAACTAAGTCCTGAATGGGTTGACGTTTTCCACCCCAACAAGCGAAAACCCATTTTAACGTCTTTTAATGCGAAACGCCAAAGTTTTCTCATTTAATGAATCCGTTTTCGTAACATTAAACAAAATCAAAAAAATCATTTTGATTCAAGAAGTTTTGAAGGGTTGGCTGTAACTGGCTGGAACACTTGGGCCAATAAGTAACTGAGGACTCCTAAGACAATGCGAGGCCTCTAGAGTCATGAAGACCAGGAACTCTTGGACCAATAGGAGGACGTGATCTCTAGAGTCATAAAGACCAGGAACTCTTGGACCAATAGGAGGACGGGATCTCTAGAGTCATGAAGGCCAGGAACTCTTGGACCAATAGGGGACGGGATCTCAATATGACGAGGAATCGTGACATACGAGTCTAGAGTCGAAGCCAGGAACTCTTGGACCAATGGAAGGATGGGGTCTCTAGAGTCATGAAGACCAGGAACTCTTGGACCAATAGGAGGATGGGATCTCTAGATTCATGAAGACCTGGAACTCTTGGAACAATAGGAGGACGGGATCTCTAGAGTCATGAAGACCAGGACTCTTGGACCAATAGGAGGACGTGGATCTCTAGAGTCATAAGCCAGGAACTCTTGGACCAATAGGAGGACGGGATCTCTAGAGTCATGAAGGCCAGGAACTCTTGGACCAATAGGAGGATGGGATCTCTAGAGTCATGAAGACTAGGAACTCTGGACATAGGAGAGGGATCCTTGGGCCAATATGAACGAGGATCGTAGACTACGAGGCTCAAGTCATGAAGGCCAGGAACTCTTGGACCAATGGAAGGATGGGGTCTCTAGAGTCATGAAGACCAGGAACTCTTGGACCAATAGGAGGATGGGATCTCTAGAGTCATGAAGACCAGGAACTCTTGGACCAATAGGAGGATGGGATCTCTAGAGTCATGAAGACCAGGAACTCTTGGACCAATAGGAGGACGGGATCTCTAGAGTCATGAAGACCAGGAACTCTTGGACCAATAGGAGGACGTGATCTCTAGAGTCATAAAGACCAGGAACTCTTGGACCAATAGGAGGACGGGATCTCTAGAGTCATGAAGGCCAGGAACTCTTGGACCAATAGGAGGATGGGATCTCTAGAGTCATGAAGACTAGGAACTCTTGGACCAATAGGAGGATGGGATCTCTTGGGCCAATATGAAACTGAGGAATCGTAAGACAATACGAGGCTCTAGAGTCATGAAGGCCAGACCTTGACCAATGGAAGGATGGGGTCTCTAGAGTCATGAAGACCAGGAACTCTTGGACCAATAGGAGGACGGGATCTCTAGATGAAGACTAGAAACTCTTGATGGTATGGAGGATGGGATCTCTAGGTCAGAAGACTGACTCTTGGAACAATAGGAGGACGGGATCTCTAGAGTCATGAAGACTAGGAACTCTTGACCAATAGGAGGATGGGATCTCTAGAGTCATAAAGACCAGGAACTCTTGGTGGTAATAGGAGGATGGTATCTCTAGAGTCATGAAGACCTGGAACTCTTGGAACAATAGGAGGACGGGATCTCTAGAGTCATGAAGACCAGGAACTCTTGGACCGTTAGGAGGACGTGATCTCTAGAGTCATAAAGACCAGGAACTCTTGGACCAATAGGAGGACGGGATCTCTAGAGTCATGAAGACCAGGAACTCTTGGACCAATAGGAGGATGGGATCTCTAGAGTCATGAAGACTAGGAACTCTTGGACCAATAGGAGGATGGGATCTCTTGGGCCAATAAGAAACTGACGAATAATAAGACAATACGAGGCCTCTAGAGTCATGAAGGCCAGGAACTCTTGGACCAATAGGAGGATGGGATCTCTAGAGTCATGAAGACCAGGAACTCTTGGACCAATAGGAGGACGGGATCTCTAGAATGAAGACTAGGAACTCTTGATGGTAATAGGAGGATGGGATCTCTAGAGTCATGAAGACTGGACTCTTGGAACAATAGGGAGGACGGGATCTCTAGAGTCATGAAGACCAGGAAACTCTGGACCAATAGGAGGATGGGAATTCTAGAGTCATGAAGACCAGAACTTTGGACAATAGGAGGACGTGATCTCTAGAGTCATAAAGACCAGGAACTCTTGGACCAATAGGAGGACGGGATCTCTAGAGTCATGAAGGCCAGGAACTCTTGGACCAATAGGAGGATGGGATCTCTAGAGTCATGAAGACTAGGAACTCTTGGACCAATAGGAGGATGGGATCTCTTGGGCCAATATGAAACTGAGGAATCGTAAGACAATACGAGGCCTCTAGAGTCATGAAGGCCAGGAACTCTTGGACCAATGGAAGGATGGGGTCTCTAGAGTCATGAAGACCAGGAACTCTTGGACCAATAGGAGGACGGGATCTCTAGAATGAAGACTAGGAACTCTTGATGGTAATAGGAGGATGGGATCTCTAGAGTCATGAAGACCTGGAACTCTTGGAACAATAGGAGGACGGGATCTCTAGAGTCATGAAGACCAGGAACTCTTGGACCAATAGGAGGATGGGAATTCTAGAGTCATGAAGACCAAGAACTTTTGGACCAATAGGAGGACGTGATCTCTAGAGTCATAAAGACCAGGAACTCTTGGACCAATAGGAGGACGGGATCTCTAGAGTCATGAAGACTAGGAACTCTCGGACCAATAGGAGGATGGGATCTCTTGGGCCAATATGAAACTGAGGAATCGTAAGACAATACGAGGCCTCTAGATTCATGAAGACCAGGAACTCTTGGACCAATAGGAGGACGGGTTCTCTAGAGTCATGAAGACCAGGAACTCTTGGACCAATAGGAGGACGGGATCTCTAGAATGAAGACTAGGAACTCTTGGACCAATAGGAGGATGGAATCTCTTGAGCCTCCAGGACTACATAGTTGAAATTTTGGGACAATAAGCTCCTGCAATCCCCTGTAGTTCTCATGCTTCCTTCCCAACTTAATTCCTTATCAAGATTTCATTGAGGGGTTGCCTGATAAAAAGAAAATTTTAAGCGAAACCCTCAGAAGTATTTTTTTTTCCGAACCTTACCCTTGAATTTCCACAAAAGGGAAAAAAATGAATAAAAACTTCAATATTCAGCCCTTTCCCCCTCAGAATGCACGTTTTAAAGGTTTTTTAAAGGGTCTAATGGTGTCACGTTCACTGCGGCGACCCATTTTTCCAGAACGACTCGCATTGAATTTAATAAAGTAATAAGTAATAATAAAATAAGACCACTAGGCTTCTTTAAACGTTAACAAGTAAAGTATAAACTAAACATAAATTGTTCTTATCTCTCATGCATGATAAGTAGCTTTGTTGTATTTTGGGGGTGAAAAAGGAGACAACGTTTTAGACTTTTTTTGGGGTTGAATCGACTCTTTTTGCACTCTGGCACCCTTCCAGGCTATTCTTTCGACTTTCCCGCATTCAACCGTAAAAGGGTTCAAAAGAATCATAAATAAAATTATATATTTTATTATATATTTTATGTTATTACTTATGAATTCATAGTTTTTATGGTGAAAAAGAAGAAAATTCAATACTTTTTGATCACAAAAACTTTTTCTTTGACAGATTCGGTCAACAAGGATGTTAAATTGGACAAAAATTTTTAGAATGTCCGGACCTCGTTTTTTCTCTCTTTTATTCGGGCGCCACATCATCAATCTCGAACAGATTCTTACGACATTGAAGAGGGACGGAAATCGACATTTTCTGAAAAATTGTCTTTTCTTCCTCTGATTTTTGTTTAATGTTCAAGGACGCAAAATACATTCGCGGACAATGCGAAGAGCGATAATCGTATTCAAGGAAGTTCAGACAAAAGACTTCTGAGACAACAAAATTTACATAAAGTCTTCAGAATAATATGTAAATTTTTATGAATCTCTTTTCCATTTTCATAATTGAAAATAAATTAGACTATAAAAACCACCTTTTTAACCACTAAGAACGTTTAAATGTCCATAACTTCCACAATTTTTGACCAATTTATCGTTCCTAATAACATTAGGATGATATATTAACGTGGTAGCGTTCCGCCCTGCCAAGCTATTGAAGTTAAAATGCATAAAATCGCTCAGATTTTGCTCTCATAAACAAACTTAGCAGGTGTGTTGGCCTATTTTTGGAAGAGATGATTTTTCAGCTCTATTTTTTAATTATTGTCATTTTTAATTAAATTTATAATTAAATAGTCTATTTACAATCTTCAAACTAAGAGGATTAATTAAGGAGACCCTGAGTCGACGATCACTCCTGAATATTAACTTTGATTCCAATGAATTGGACAAAATTGGTAACGAAAGATATTTGAAAAATTAAATAATTATAAGGTAGGTACTACTCATCCTTGCTACCTACATAGGAGAAAATTTAGAAAAAAATAATCAAAATTGATAAAATTGTACCTTCATGAATTCATCGACTTGAAAACGCTTGAAAGATTTGATTCCCCAGAAAATTTTCTTCCAATTTTTAGTTTTGAAAATGGGAGAAGACATTTTTTAAAACATTTTTTTATTTTTGGTGGAAGTCGTTTGGAAGTTGGTGAACGACTGGAATCTTAAAAGGAGTCTTGTAGTGGGCCACCCCCTTTCCCTCCCCATCGAGTAACCACGACCAACCCTAAACCGATTTTTTCCTCCCGGACCTTCTTTTGAAAGTGAAGTAGGTAAATTAGTCTTTCACTTTGATTCGTAATTAACTTTTCGTCTGTCTCTGGGGCGGAGCTATTTTGACATGACTTTGACTACTCAAATAGTGTAATCGGGTGGTGAATGATTAGTTAAATCCACCAAAATTGGTTGCTGATGGAGGCTGGTTCCAAATATGATGGTATTTTATAAGTAGGTAGGTTCTCCTTTAAAAGGGGGATACCAGGGCTTTAAAAGATTCGGGGTAGATCATAGAGAGATTAAGGGAGTTTGTGGGTTAGTTTGGGGGGATTGGGGGTACTCGAAAGGGGATGGAGGGGGGAGTTTATAAAGAGATTAATAGGATATGGGAGGAATTGGGGCTATTTGGATGGTGAAAATGAGAAAGCTAAAGAATGGTGGGGGGGTATAAAGAAAATGGGTTTTGGGGGATTGGGGGTGAAAATAAGAATTTAAATTTAGGGGGGGATTATAAAGATAGTGATGGGGTTTTGGGGGATGGGGCGTGAAAAAGAGAGAGTTAAATGATTGGGGGGGGGATAATAAAGAAAAAAGGATGATTATAAAGAAAAGGGGTTTTGGGGGGATTGCGGGTGAAATAAAAATTTTAAAGGATGGGGGGGGAGATTATAAAGAAAATGGGGTTTGGGGGATCGGGGGTTAAATAAGAGGGTATAAAGAGAGTTTGTGAAAATAAGAAAAAAAGGAGGGGGGATTATACAGAGAGTGATGGGGTTTTTTAACAAGATCGGGGGTGAAAATAAAAAATTAAAGGAGGGGGGGATTATAAAAAAAAATGGGTTTTTGGGAATTGGCGGTAAAATAAGAAAAAAAAAGGGGGGGTATAATGAGAGTTGTGAAAATAAGAAAGAAAAAAGGGGGGGTATAAAGAGGAGTGTGAAAATAAGAAAAAGGAGGGGGGATTATTTTGGGTTTTGGGGGGATTTGGGGTGAAAATGAGAAAGTTAAAGGATGGGGTGGATTATACAGAAAATGGGGTTTGGGCGGATTGGGGGTGAAATAAAAAATTAAAGGAGAGATGGGATAACAAAACAAAAAAGGGTTTTGGGGGAATTGGCGTTGAAAATAAGATTAAAAAAGTATAAAGAGAGTTTTGTGAAATAAGAAAAAAAATGGTGGGGGGGGGGTATAAAGAGAGTTTGGGGGGTGAAAATAGAAAAAAGGAGGGGGATTTATAAGAGAGTGATGGGGTTTTGGGGGGATCGAGGGTGAAAATAAAAAAATTAAAGGAGAGGGGGGGATTATAAACAAATGGGTTTTGGGGAATTGGCGGTGAAAAATAAGAGGGGGGTATAAAGAGAGTTTGGGGTGGTTGAAAAAAAGGAGGGGGATTATAAAGAGAGTGATGGGGTTTTGGGGGATCGGGGTGAAAATGAAAAAATTAATGAGGTGTTATAAAGAAAATGGGTTTGAATTAAGAAGAAGAAAAAAAAGTGGGGTATAAAGGGAGTTTGGGAGGGGGGGTGAAAATAAAAAAAATTAAAGGAGAGGGGGGATTATAAAGAAAATGGGTTTTGGGGGAATTGGCGGTGAAAATAAGAAAAAATGTTGGTATAAAGAGAGTGGGGGGGGGGTTAATATAAAAAAATGGATGGGGGATTATAAAAAGAGTGATGGGGTTTTGGGGGGATTGGGGGTGAAAATGAGAAAGTTAAAGGATGGGGTGGATTATACAGAAAATGGGGTTTGGGGGAATTGGGGGTGAAAATAAAAAATTTAAAGGTGGGGGGGGGGATTATAAAGAAAATGGGTTTGGGGGGAAATTAAGAAGAAGAAAAAAAGGGGGGTATAAAGAGAGTTTGGGAGTGAAAATAAGAAAAAAGGAGGGGGATTATAAAGAAAGTGATGGGGTTTTTGGGGGATTGGGAGTGAAAATGAGTAAGTTAAAGGATGGGGGGGGACATAAAGAAAATGGGTTTTGGGGGGATTGGCGGTGAAAATAAGAAAAATCCGCTAAAAAAAGGGGGGGTTATAAAGAGAGTTTGTGGGGGGGGAGGGTGAAAATGAGAAAGTTAAAGGATGGGGGGATTATACCGAAAATGGGTTTTGGGGGGATTGGGGGTGAAAATGAGAAATTTAAAGGATTGTGGGGAATATAAAGAGAGTGATGGGGTTTTGGGGGGATTGGGGTGAAAATAAGAAATTTAATGGAGAGGGGGGGGGATTATAAAGAAAATGGATTTTGGGGGAATTGGCGGTGAAAAGAAGAAAAAAAGGGGGGTATAAAGAGAGTTGGGGGGGTGAAAAAAAAAGGAGGGGGGATTATAAAGAGAGTGATGGGGTTTTGGGGGGATTGGGGGGTGAAAATGAGAAAGTTAAAGGATGGGGTGGATTATACAGAAAATGGGGTTTGGGGGGATTGGGGGTGAAAATAAAAAATTTAAAGGAGATTATAAAGAAAATGGGTTTTGGGGGGGATTGGCGGTGAAAATAAGAAAAAAATCAGCTAAAAAAAAGGGGGGGTTATAAAGAAAGTTTTGGGGGTGAAAATGAGAAAGTTTAAGGATGGGGGGATTATACCGAAAATGGGTTTGGGGGGGATTGGGGGTGAAAATGATAAATTTAAAGGATTGTGGGGATTATAAAGAGAGTGATGGGGTTTTGGGATGATTAGGGGTGAAAATGTGAAAAGGAAGTTATGAAGAGAGTGGTGGATGGAGATTCCGTTGCATTTTTGAATAAAAAGTGAATGCCACATCAAACTACTCACAAATACAATTTTTATTTAACAAAGCACGTGTGACTCACGTGTAACTCGTTATAGAAAAAACCCCTTTTTCGCTCAAAATTTGCGATGTGGAAGAGAAAAAATAACGACAGGTGATATGGAAATTATAGGGTGAATGTCTCCTTTCGGCTCACGTGAGTCCCTTGAGACCCTCGAGCCCCTGAAATCTAATCGACTTTACGTAACGCTAAAAAATATACGGGGTGACTTTGATTAAATTAGAAAAGGGAGTTTTTTTCTTAAGAAAAATCGCAACAGCTTTTAACGTTTTACACCTTTTTTAAAAGCTTCAAAATTGAAAAATAACAATAAAAAATTGCATAATCTAATTGGAAATCTTTAAAAATTACGTAAAAATAAATGAAAGAGGTCCACTTACCCTTAGAATCCTAAAAGGGCTGTCGACAAGGAGGCATATTTCACCTAAAACGTTTTCTGGAACTTTTTCCGGCGCCAAAGCTTTCAACGGCTCTTCGTTTTGACTTTTCCCTTTCGAATTCCAGTTTTTCTTCCATAAATGGTTGCACTGGAAATCTTTTTTGATTGCCATTCTTCGGCCAATAGCCCAGGCATCTTAGATCAAAAAAGGGCAGTTAGCGGGAAAATTAGGTACAGTCGTAATCTCCATCTTATTTTATGTTTTTTGGGTCGCTGATTACGAATCTGAAGTTTGCCAACAAAAATTTTGCCCGGAACCTTGTCAAAATTGCAAAAAAAGTCAAAATTTTGGCACTTTTTGAGGTTTTTTGATTATATCTCAAAAACTATTGATTTAAGCAACTTTTCTACTCAGTACAAAATGAAAGCTCATAAAATTTGCTATAAAATCCGTTAAAGATTTGCGAAATTTCGACTCAAGAAACGGCCGTTAGAGAGCGCTGAAAAAGGTCAAAATTCAAAAACGGGTAAAACACCCATTTTTACATGCTATTTCAGAGGGAACCACGTCTATTTTGATACTTTATGATACTAATGATATCAAATTGTATTAATTACACTTATTAATGGACGCAGTAGTGGGATCGCTGTCCAGGAAAATGTTCAAAATTAAAAGTAGTGGTCATCAACTAAAGCGATCCAATTTTCGAAGACTTTTTTGGCTCTCGAGCCAAAGCTAATGGTCGGAGCCAAACCAGATTAGTCTCATTTTAAAGGTAATTTAGCGCTTGTTGCTGTAAACGTAGTCCGGATACGGTATCTATAATACCTATGGTCTTATAGCATAATTTGTAAGTGAAAATTTGAATTATCGATCACATTTTAGGTACGTTTTTGGCTCTGGAGCCAAAGCTACTTGTCTGATCCAAACCGGACTAGACTCATTTTAAAGGTAATTAAGCGCTTATTACCGTAAAAGTAGCCGGGATACGGTATCTATAATACCTATTGTCTTATAGCATAATTTGTAAGTGAAAATTTGAATTATCGATCACATTTTAGGTACGTTTTTGGCTCTGGAGCCAAAGCTACTTGTCTGATCCAAACCGGACTAGACTCATTTTAAAGGTAATTAAGCGCTTATTACCATAAAAGTAGCCGGGATACGGTATCTATAATACCTTTGTTTTTAGAGCCAAATATGTAAGTGCAAATTTGACACATCGCTAAATTATCGATTACGTTTTTGGCTCTGGAGTCAAAGCTATTCGTTGCACCAAAACCGGACTACCCTCATATTAAAGGTAATTTATCACTTGTTCTTTTAAAAGTTGTCCGAATACGGTATCTATAATATTTTTGGCTCCAGAGCCAAATATGTATGAAAAAATATGAATTACCTTCAATTTTGCAATTATTCGTTTGGCTCTGGAGCCAAAGCTATTCGTTGCACCAAAACCGGACTACCCTAATTTTAAAGGCAATTTATCACTTGTTTAAACAAAAGTAGTCCGGATTCGCTATCTATAATAGCTTTGGCTCCAGAGCCAAATATGTGTATAAAACCTAGAATTGCCGTTCACGTTTCGACTTACGTTTTTGGCTCTGGAGCCAAAACTATAATAGATACCGGATTCGGACAACTTTTAAAAGAACAAGCACTAAATTACCTATAAAATGAGACTAGTCCGAGCTCAATCAGGCGGAAAGTTCTCCCACACCGTTGACCGCCGTCAAACCCACCTTAATTGTTTTAATCCTTATCGGTCATAAAACGGACTTCTATTTTGACCGTCGATTGCTGCCGAACGGCTGGACCGAATTAGACAAATGATTAATGGATTTTTAGGTAATTTTATAGGCTTTCTTTTTTTACTGAACGGCCAAATCGCCAAAACCTTTAGTTTTTGAGATATAATCAAAAAACCTCAAAAAGTGCCAAAATTTTGACTTTTTTTGCAATTTTGACAAGGTTCCGGGCAAAATTTTTGTTGGCAAACTTCAGATTCTTAATCAGCGACCCAAAAAACATAAAATAAGATGGAGATTACGACTGTACCTAATTTTCCCGCTAAATATCCTAAGATGCCTGGGCTACAAATCATAATAAGCAATTATCTTTTAATTTTATTGTCGTTCTTGAAGTGGGGTTGGCTTTTATAAGCAAACTTTCGAAGAGAAAAGTTTCTGCTACAAAAATATAGAATTATCAAAGGGCCTTGATATTTAAAACCTTTGGTTGAAAAAAGAGCTCATTTTACCTGAAGACTTTTGCTCTTTTTTCGAACTCGTAAATTCGCTTTGAAAAAATGTGATGTACGGAGAAAATAAAGGTAATTTTAATTTAATTTTTTGATAGGTAAATTGGTAAAGACATTAAATTTATGGGGGATTGAGATGGGAGTCACGCGATACGAGTTCGAGCATAAAAAGTGACACGTGATTCTTATCAGAGAAGGGTCAAGAACATTTTTATCGTATGAGGAGGGCTTGGAAAATTCTGGAAGTTTCTTGCGGTATGGTTTTAATTAAAAAAAATAGATTATTTGTCCGATTTTTGGGCATTTGGAGTGAGAGGAGTTGGGGAAGACGAGGAAAGGGGAGAATTGTGAAGATTAGTGAAGGATTGAGCTGGGAGACCATCTGTTTGGACGATTAGGAGATCATTGGAGGAAGAGTTGGAAGATCCTGTCTAGAAATCATAGGTGGGGGAGTTAGGAGATCATTGGAGGAAGAGTTGGAAGATCCTTGTCTGGACATCATAGGTGGGGGGAGTTAGGAGATCATTGGAGGAAGGGGTTGGAGTAGAAGGAGATCCTGTTGGAATATTGTGGGGAGACGTAGGGAGATACGTGGGGATGGGGTGGTTGGAAATCATTGGAGGAATAGTTGGAAGATCCTTGGGGGGGTCTGGAAATCATAGGTGGGGGGAGTTAGGAGATCATTTGTGGGGGAGACGAAGGTAATTAAAGATGGGGGGAGTTTGGATATCATTGATAGGGGGAGTTGGGAGATTATCAGTGGGGGGAGTTTTGAAATCATTGGTGGGGGGAGGAGTTAGGAGAACATTGGAGGAATACTTGGAAGATCCTGTTGGGGGGGTCTGGATATCATAGGTGGGGGAGTTAGGAGATCATTGTGAGAGA
Organism: Orius laevigatus; assembly: GCA_018703685.1. NCBI lineage: Eukaryota > Metazoa > Arthropoda > Insecta > Hemiptera > Anthocoridae > Orius > Orius laevigatus. The sequence goes on from JAGWEN010001243.1 coordinate 29,417, forward strand.
GAGTGAGAGATCCTAGTGAGTTTGGAGACATGTGAGTTGGATATCAGTGTTGGGGAGAAGGAGATTATCAGTGAGGAGTTTTGAAATCAGGTTGAATCGAAATAGTTGGAGGAATACTTGGAGACGTGTTCTGAAATCATAGGTGAGTTAAAGAGATCTTTGTGGGGGAGACGAAGTAGTATGAGTTTGGAGATCCTATGAGGGGAGTCTGGAGATTATCAGTGTGAGAGGAGTTATCGTAGGGGAGTTTTGAATCATGGTGGGGGGATTGGAGAACATTGGAGGAATACTTGAAGATCCTTTGGGGGGGTCTGGAAATCATAGGTGGGGAGAGTTAGGAGATCATTTGTGGGGGAGACGAAGGTAATTAAAATGGAGTTGGGGATCATTGATAGGGGGAGTTGGGAGATTATCAGTGTTGGGGAGAAGGGAGATTATCAGTGGGGGGAGTTTTGAAATCATTGGTGGGGGGAGGAGTTAGGAGAACATTGGAGGAATACTTGGAAGATCCTGTTGGGGGGGTCTGGAAATCGAAGGTGGGGGGGGGAGTTAGGAGATCATTTGTGGGGGAGACGAAGGTAATTATGGAAGTTTAGGAGTTTGGAGATCATTGATAGGGGGAGTTGGGAGATTATCAGTGTTGGGGAGAAGGGAGATTATCAGTGGGGGGAGTTTTGAAATCATTGGTGGGGGGAGGAGTTGGGAGATCAATTGTGGTGGGGGGTCTGGAAATCATAGGTGGGAGGGAGTTAGGAGATCATTTGTGGGAGACGAAGGTAATTAAAGATGGGTGGGTGGAGTTTGGATATCATGACTTAGGGTAGTTGGGAGATTATCAGTGTGGGGGTGAAGGGAGATTATCAGTGGGGGGAGTTTTGAAATCATTGATGGGGGGAGGAGTTGGGAGATCAATTGTGGTGGGGGGTCTGGAAATCATAGGTGGGAGGGAGTTAGGAGATCATTTGTGGGGGAGACGAAGGTAATTAAAGATGGGGGTGGAGTTTGGATATCATTGATTAGGGTAGTTGGGAGATTATCAGTGTGGGGGTGAAGGGAGATTATCAGTGGGGGGAGTTTTGAAATCATTGATGGGGGGAGGAGTTGGGAGATCATTTGTGGTCTGGAAATCATAGGTGGGGGAGGCGTATGGAATTATAGATTGGGGAGGAGTTAGGAGATCATTAATAGGTAAGAAGGTAGATTATCAGTGGGGGGAGTTGGGAAATCATAGGTATCATAGAGAAATCATAGGTCATGAATGTTTTTTTAAGGATTAACTTAAGTTTTTCCCATTTTCCCCCCAATATTTTGCCAATTTTGTTTTACTTTTCGGCTGGACAATACAAGACGAAACACGATTCTTACGTTTTTGGTTTGAGGCACGATTTTAACTTCGAAATCCAAGCTATTTCTCATAAGATGGTCACCCTAAAGATAATAAAACAAATAAGAAAGAGAAGAAAAGTTTTCTTTTTATTATCCTCCTACCTCGTTTGGTTCAGCGGGAGCGTCGGTAGATCGTCGGAGAAAAGCGGCCGCGCCTAAAAGTGCGAAATACGACCTCCTCTGCGTCCCCATAACACTTTTTAACAAAAACAAAATAAATTTGATTAAACTTTGTCGATAAAATAGAAGTTTATTCGTCAGAAATGAGGAATAGAGTGAAAAAATTGGAAGTTTACAGCCTAAAATAGTATTTTAAATGCAAAAACAGGTTAAAAATTTTAACAGAAAATTGGCTCTTATTCTTAGAAAAAAATATTCAGCAAAAACAGAGGTTCCCAAACCTATTCACAGTGCGCCCCCTTTTAAACAAATTAAATCCTTTGCCCCCCCCATAAATTTTGAATGTAAACTTTGAGGTTTTTGGATGAAATTTGGGTTTTAAAATGTTGATTTTGAGGTTTTTGACAAAAGAAATTGCACTTAAAACGTTGATTTTGAGATTTTTTGACAAAAATATTTGCTCTTATAGTCATGATTTTGAGGTTTTCGACGAAAAATTGTCAATTTAAGGTTGATTTTGAGGTTTTTTGACGAAAATTTGGCTTTATAAATGTAAGTTGAATATGAGGTTTTTGGACGAAAATTAGGCTTCATAATTGTTGATTTCGAGGTTTTTTGACCAAAATTGGGCTTCACAAATGTTGATTTTGATGTTTTTGACGAAAATTTGGGTTTTTAAATGTTGATGTCGAGGTTTTTGGACGAAAATTAGGCTTTAAAAATGATGATTTCGTGGTTTTTTGACCAAAATTAGGCTTTTTAAATGTTGATTTTGAGGTTTTTGACAAACGAAATTGCACTTAAAACGTTGATTTTGAGACTTTTTGACAAAAATTGCTCTTACAACCATGATTTAGAGGTTTTTGACGAAAAATTGTCAATTTAAAGTTGATTTTGATGTTTTTTTGACGAAAATTAGGCAATTATAAATGTTGATTTCGAGGTTTTTGACGAAAATTTGGCTTTATGAATGTTGATTTTGAGGTTTTTGGACGAAAATTAGGCATCTTAAATGTTGATTTTGAGGGGTTTTTTTTTTTTTTACGAAAATTTAGCTTTTAAAATGTTGATTCTGAGGTTTGTGGACAAAAATTAGGCTTCATAATTGTTGATTTCGAGGTTTTTTGACCAAAATTGGGCTTCACAAATGTTGATTTTGAGGTTTTTGGCGAAAATTTGGGTTTTTAAATGTTGATGTCGAGGTTTTTGGACGAAAATTAGGCTTTAAAAATGATGATTTCGTGGTTTTTTGACCAAAATTAGGCTTTTTAAATGTTGATTTTGAGGTTTTTGACAAACAAAATTGCACTTAAAACGTTGATTTTGATATTTTTTTTGACAAAAATTGCTCTTACAACCATGATTTAGAGGTTTTTGACGAAAAATTGTCAATTTAATGTTGATTTTGATGTTTTTTTGACGAAAATTAGGCAATTATAAATGTTGATTTCGAGGTTTTTGACGAAAATTTGGCTTTATGAATGTTGATTTTGAGGTTTTTGGACGAAAATTAGGCATCTTAAATGTTGATTTTGAGGGGTTATTTTATTTATTTATTTATTTATTTATTTATTTATATTTTATGACGAAAAAGCTTTTTAAAAGTGATTCTGAGGTTTGTGGACAAAAATTAGGCTTCATAATTGTTGATTTCGAGGTTTTCTGACCAAAATTAGGCTTTGAAAATGTTGATTTTGAGGTTTTTGCGAATTTTGGGGAATCTGCAGAAGATCTTGAGCTATTCCACACACACACGGGCCAGTCCGCCCCTGCCATCATGCATTGAGGAAGCACTCTTTCTTTTCTTCCATCTTCTGGATGCGAACGTACTCATAATGGGCAAAAGTACCCATCAAGCATTGCCAAAGAAGCCATCTTATACATTTACCCATCATGATTACGAAACATGTTGCAAGCACCTTAAACAACATTGTGAAAGCCAAAGTACCAAAGTACGAGTCAATCCTATCAGTGACTACACATCATGCATTTCCTAAGGAGCCATCAAAAATGAAATTTTTAACGGGGTAGATGAAGACTTTTGATCAATAAAGTTTACTTGATTGGTGACGTATGCTCGAATAGGTGGCATGTGCTAATTCACAAAAAATGCGATAAATTTCATGAATTCTTGCTCCCTAAGCACAAAAAAGATCTTCCTGATACCCAAGGAAAGTATGACTGAACATATTCCATTTTGAGTTCCATTTTGTCTATTACCTTGTCGTGACATCTCATTTTTAGATCATTTACGTGTTATTCACCTTCAATGATAATTTTAGAGATCTCAATTTGATTAACAACCACGTCATGCAATATTTTGAGTTGATTAATGGAATTATGAATAAATGACGTATTTTTTAATAATGTTTTTCTGTCTCCGAAAAAGAAATTATTTCATTAAAAATTAAGGGGAGACCTGATTTTTGTTGATTTTGCGATTGGGATTTTGATGATAAAAGTAAATAAAAAGTCAATATACGTTTTATGCTGACCATCTGGGTCGAAATTGGTTCTTCAAGTCCGAACTTCAGACAAAATTCGAACACAATCAAATAGTTTTACGAAACAATTGTTTATTTTAGAAGTTTTTTGTTGTATTTTCATCCATTGTCAACTTGGTGGTCTTTTGAAATGGATTTAAGGATGAAATCGAACAGATCAGGAGGGGGATGAAGGGGCATTTGTAACTTAAGCCCTCTATCCTCTCCCCTCCACTACCTTCCCCCACCCTATGATCACTTCCCAACCTTCCCTGAACCTCCTATCACTTCCCTCGCCTTCCCTCACCCTCCCATCACTTCCCCCAACCACCAAATCTTGTAAAATACAAATCAAAGCTACCCTTTTTATCGAGTTATGACCCAGATTTGTGAGAAAATTTTAATCAAGGTTTTAATGATTTCACCGTATTGCGAAACGATGTAAATAACACTGATACGAATCAAAACAACCATCGATTTTTCAAAGAGAATAAACGACGTTTAATTAAATGAAAGAAAGGATGGAAGCAACTTTTAAGGGGCTCGTTGAAAATGAGTCAGTGACCCTTTCTTCGTTCTTTTTGAATGTGAAAATGAAAATGACGCTTTTATTTATAGAATTGCCAAGGCTGGTTTGGATTTTTGTGAAAATTGACTTTAAAGTCGACAATAGAAAAAGGGACAACACATAAAACGTATAATAAGCACACAAAAGAGAGATCTTCATCGTCTGCCTCTGCGGTAAGGTTTTAACCCCACACCAGCCATGTGTGACAGACTTTGTCGAATGGACTTTTCCCTATTTTTTTTCTCAAGGTTATGGAGTGCGATACAGGGAGAAAAACAGGCGAAAATAACTTGTAATTTATTAATTGACCCTAGCTTGGGGGGGCCGGCGGGAGATCAAGGCAGTGGACACCAGGGGGACGTATGTAGCAGAAAGAAAAGGGGGCAACGGGGGGGAGGGCGACGAGAATAGCGGGCGGGAGGGGGTGGGCAGGCGGAAGGAGCGCCGGGCGGCAGAGGGGAGGAGGGAGGAAGGGGGGCAGTAAGAAAGAGGGGGGACAGTGAGCCGTTTTGGCTCAGCCGGTGGGGTATCCTAGCGTCTGAGTGCCTCTTGCCTCTTCTTGCAT
>JAGWEN010001244.1:0-34471 GCA_018703685.1 Orius laevigatus
ATACACAATAAATTTGTCATTTTTGAAATTTTATGAACAATTTGAGTTTTTGACAACAAAAAATTTCGGAATTTTTCATCAAATTGTTTTTTATATGTTGAATTTGATAGGGCGGGGTTTTCTGGATCCGCAATGACAAACATTGCGAATTTAATTCAAATAAGTTAATTATAGCATGACAATGATTCTAGAAGACCAAAAGCCCTCCATCCCCAGGGGGGTGAGACAAGGGTACTCCTTAAATAACAATGTGGAATAAAAGCTTTAAAAAAAAAAAAAAAAAAAAAAATGCTTTACTTACTCTATGTAATATTCGAACCAGTCAACCAAAGCGGCGGAAAAATTGCAAAGTTTTCCAAATGGAGGCTATATAAGCCGGAAAGTAGTTCCGCTTATTTAGTTCGTTCGCCTGAAATCGATTTAGAAAAAAACGATTTTTCCTGAAAAATAAGTACCTGGACGAGCAAAATCTTTAAAACATGGACGAGCTCTTTGGTTCTGCGAAAGTGAACACGTGACGAAATCACATCTACCAAGTGTGTTGATGATGGCCTTTAATGTAAGCTGGCTAGTTCCAATCATGGCTACTCATGAGCTCGATATTTCTAGCATATCGCCAAATCTTTTGACTTGTAGAAGCCCCAAGTACCAATTGAGTCCTAAAGTCTGAAGCTCATTGGACTGTTTGACTCCTCTGGCGGCATTGCATAGCTTCAAAAATCACTTTATAACAATTTTTTTTCAAAGTTTCTTATACCCGAAAATCTTCGAAGAAACCCTGTAGAGCTACCGAAATATGCCAAGAAAGGGCCGATCAACCTCATAATTGTGACAATACTGGATCTAAGTGTTCGGACCATCAAGGGCGTTACTACGTGATATCTAAAAATATATAAACAATCAATGATTAAAAAAAACAAAGAAGCTTTGAAAAAGTTCAAACGACTTTTTTTTTAATTTGGAATTTTTTACACTAAAATTGGATATTCGATTAATATGAACGTTTGAAGTATATATAGATGGAAAAGATGGAAATATCACCCATATCCCTTTTGAAAAAATTTTTTGAAATGGAAAAAAAATATTGTCACTTGTTCCCATTTTTTATTTTTATAAGCCTGACCTTCCTCTTGAATAGTCCCCCTCCATCATTTTTTTCACTTTGACCTTTCCCGCTTCATTACTTTAAGGGGGGTCGTTAAACGTATTTCCAAGATAAAACGAAAAATTGAGGAGGGAAAAATTATAAAAATGAAAGATTTTTAAGAAAAATAGCGGCCTCTCGCCGTCAACCAAATTAACCGATCAAAAACTGTCTGAAATTGTCAGAAGCTGTCTTGAAACGGTCAAAAACCATCCAAAAACTGTCTATATGATCAAAAACCAATCAAAATAAACTGTCTGAAAATTGTCAAAAACTGGTCATAAAACGGTCAAAAACCAATCAAAACTCGTCTAAAATTGACAAAAAACTGTCATAGATGCAAAACCGGGAAAAAAACTGTCATAAATTATCAAAACCAAATCAAAAAACTGTCTGAGATCGTTAGAAGCTGTATTGAACCGTCAAAAAACCAATCAAAAACTGTCTGAAATTGTCAAAAACAAAACGGTCAAAAACCAATCAAAAAATGTCTAAAATTGATCAAAAACTGTCATAGATGGTCAAAAAACGGTAAAAAAACTGTCATAAATTATCAAAACCAGATAAAAAAACTGTCTAAAAATATCAAAACAGTATAAATTGCAAAAACTAAATTTCTTAAACGGTCAAAACCGATCAATAACTGTCGAAATTGTCTTCAATGTCTAAAAACTGTCTGAACCGTCAAACCCGATCAAAAAATGCCCCACAATTGTCTTAACTGTCTAAAATGTGTCAAAAAACTGTCTTAAAAACGTCAAAAACCGATCAAACTGTATGGAATTGTCTTAAGCTGTCAAAAAAATTGTCAAAAGCTTTCCTAAACAGTCAAAACTGTCTAAAATGATCAGAAACCGATCAAAAACTGTCTTAAAATGTCAAAAAAATTGTCAAAAACTGTCTGACATTGTTTTAAACGTCTAAAAATTGTCAAAAACTGCTCTAAAAACGTCAAAAAAACCCATCAAAAACTGTCTCGAACCGTCAAAACCCGATCACAAAAACTGTCTCGAAACGTCAAAACCCGATCAAAAACAGTCAAATCGTCAAAAAACTAATTGTCTTAAACGGTCAAAATCCGATCAAAAACTGTCTGAAAATTGTCTTTAACTCCTAAGAATCTCAAAAACTTCTAAAATTATCAAAAACAGTCGAAAATTTTCAAAATCTAATTGTCTTAAACGGAAACCGATCAAAAACTGTCTCACAATTGTCTTTAACTCTCTAAAATTGTCAAAAAATGCCTTAACCGTCAAACCCAATCAAAAATGTCTGACAATTGTCTTTAACTGTCCAAAATGTCAAAAACTGTCGTAAGCCTCAAAAAAACCGATCAAAAACTGTCTAAAATTATCAAAAGCCGATCAAAAACTGTCTAAAATTATCAAAAGCCGATCAAAAACTGTCTAAAATTATCAAAAGCCGAACAAAAACTGTCTAAAAATTATCAAAAGCCGAATACAAAAACTGTCTAAAATTATCAAAAGCCGATCAAAAAAAACTGTCTAAAATTATCAAAAGCCTGATCAAAAACTGTCTAAAATTACAAAAGCCGATCAAAAACTGTCTAAAATATCAAAAGCCGATCAAAAAATGTCTAATTATCAAAAGCCCGATCAAACCAAGTTTAGACAGTTTTGATCGCGGTGTTTTTGACCTTTTTATGACAGATTTGATCGTTTTAGACTAATTTTTAGACAATTTTTTTTCTTTTCTATTTTTTTTTTTTTCGGTTTTTTCGGTTTGAACATTTAAGAAACAGGTTTGACAATTTTAGACAGTTTGTTCTAAGCTTTTTGTACCGTTTATGACAGTTTTTTGATCGGTTTTAGATAATTTTAGCCGGTTTTTTGTTTTGTTTTTTGTTTTTTTTTTTTTTGTTTTTGTTTGTTTTTTTTTTCACGGTTTGTTTCGTTTTTTGGACATTTAAGACGCAGTTTTTGACAATTTTAGAGAGTTTTTTTTATCGGGTTTTGACCGTTGATGGCACAGTTTTGATCGGTTTTAGTAATTTACACGCCGGATTTTTTTAAATCCATTTAACGACAGTTTTTGACAATTTCAGACAGTTTTTTGGATTGGGTTTTTGACCGTTTATGACAGTTTTGACATATTTAGACAGTTTTTTAAAAAAAAAATAAGTATGTGCATATTTTTCACTAGAATTCAAAATCCATTGCACCAGCTGATCGACATCAACTTTAAATTATATATTTCTTAGCCATCCCCTAACACTCACTTGGGGTGGTTCTTTGACTAAAACAAATCGAAAATGAAACACCTTATTTAAGTGTACAAAGATGTTACAGTATTCGGTTAGAAATCTAATATAATATTCGTGCAAGTCGACAAGATTAAAAATGGCGAGCCTTAGTTCCGTCTGAGGCTGAGTATTTTTCTTCTGATACTTTTTTACCTACTAAAATGAAGCCTGTTACATCAATTCCATTTAATGACAAAGAATACTATTAAACGAGATTATTTAAAAATAGAAACAAAAAACACAAAACATGCGTCACGCGGCAGCAGACACACTAAAGAGGTAGATGAGTTCTTTCAGATGTTAGATCTCGAAGTCTAAAATTCGAAGAACATTAAATCTATCCTGTTTCCCGGTAAAAATTCAAAAAAATTCTTTTTTACCTAGGTTCAAATCTATTGCACCCAGCTGATCCAAACCAACTTTAAATCTTTCTTAGCCATCCCCATAACATCACTTTTAAGTTTGAAAGCGATTGGATGAACGTTTGCGAGATTCGCAGGTTAGGCCCTAAGTAAAGTACCAAACCGCTGCGTCCGATTTCAGCCGTTAACGAACTCATAAATTCTATTAGTTTAAAAGCCCTAAATACCGAATTCATGGTCGTCAAGTAAAAATTACTCAAGTTATCGTGCGAATATATACATATATATATACATACACATATATATATATAAACTTTTGAGTTGAGGTGGTTTGGGGGTCCAGGGGGTCTGAAATGAAAACCTATCACAAAAATTTTTGAATCTGAGACTACTGCCCCCATTGCAATAGGTAGAGTTTTTCTGAGAAAGAAATCTACCTAGCTGGATATTTCCCAGGTGCGCGCGCAATAATCAAAAAGTTAAACCTGTAAAGGGCCCTCGCGGGTAAAGCCGTCGTTAGCATAACCGGAGTTGCCCGAATGCCCGATCGAATGGGTAGTAGGACAAAAAAATGATAATTTCATAATACGTTTCTGAAACGCCCTAGAATGGTTCAATAGTAGTGCGCCAAACCTCGTCATGTTTGACGATGACTATTTATTTTTATCATGTTTTGATAAGCTCCACGTGCAGTTTGTTACTAATCGCACTATAGTATAACCGTTGAGACAGTTTTTGACAAAACTCTTAGGCCGTACAGACAATTTTAGACGCTTTTGACGTTAAGACATTACGTTGTTTAACGATTTGTCTGACTGTTTTTGATCGTATGCGCATAGAGTGTTTTGATAATTGTAAACACTTCTCTCTCCCTGGTTTTTGACCAGATCTTTAGACAACTGGTGACGCACGATTTTTTGATTCTTTGTTTTTGTGACCGTGTTTAAAGACTATTTTTGACAATTTTAGTCAGTTTTGCAAAATTTTTAAGATGTTCTTTAACAATCGTGATAATGGTAGACAGTTTTTGATACTTTCAGACAGTTTGTTGTCAAATTTAAACAGTTTACGATCGGTGTTTGAACGTTTAAGACACTTTTTGACCATCTATGCATTCTAATACTACCCCCCTAGTTGTAATTCGCACTCACACACTCGGCTGACTATGAATAATGAAAACTAAGCGACAACATTCAGTAATGAAAACACAGAATGACGAGACTTTTTCTAACAAAATTGACTTTCTAACATGCGAGCAAATTTGTTCCTTGACGACTCCACCTGTCACATACGACATGAGAGGGAAAAGAGATCCATTAAGAGGGAACTTTAATAAGTTAAAGTACTTCAAAAGAGGAAGGATCTTTCTATCTGACACAGAAATTTTTTATTTCTGTTTCACGTTCTAATCGAATCTCTAAACTTCATTTTGAGATTTTTTTACGAAACATGTTCGATTAAAATTATTAATAGAATATTTCAACGTGAATGTGAAAATAGATAGTTTCCAGGTAATTTAAAGATGTAGTGCGAAGACTGGATTTTGCACATGAAGGGGGCTTTTTAGGAGTGTTAAATGAATACGTTAATTCTAATTGGTGAGAAGGAGGGCGTCCTAATCCTGATATATTCTCATATTGCTTTCTCGCCATTTTCAAACTCGCCTAATTGACTGTTGCATCTCTATTTTCTTTTCATGGGAATTAAGGCACTACACACGCAACGACACCCTTTGCTCGCACTCACTCTCTCTCATTTAATATAATCACTTTACTCACATTGTATCAGAATGATGTATCGTAAACAAAAAAAGGTATTTTGTTTCTCTGCAAAAAGTGTACATAGATTATCATGAAATTATAGTCGATTTTTCGCCAATATCTCGAAAGCGTTAATCGCACATGAAAAAGTGTTAAGTAGCAAAAACTAAATGTATAAACATTTCTACAAGATTTGAAACCTCTAACATATTTTGTCTCTGTAGACTAACCGTTTCTGAGCTACGGAGAGACAACCCAAACAACAAAGAGGGATTGTCAATTTTGACTCTTAAAGGAGTAAGACGGCGCTCTAATCAAAAAGTTACTTCGTAAAAGTAGTAGATAATTGGCTGCAGTCTTTTCAATATCTCGCACACAACCGTCAGGTCGTAAGATGAAATGTTATAGTACAATATAACAGCTGATTATTTGCTACATATATTGTGCGTAACAGATTTTTTCGTAGGACTAACCGTTCTGAGCGTCTACGGCAACAAACACGGATTTGAATTTTACCTCTTAAGGAGAGAAGACGTCATCTAACACAAAAGTTTATTCGCAAAAGTGAAGAGAATTTAGATTCCTTTTAAAACACCTCAATAACACTCAAAGCAATTCAAACGATCAAAATGATGGATAAATATCATCAGAAATGATCATCTCGAACTATTTAACAAACCTGTTAAAACATTATTCTTACCTGAGTCGCCCACACGTAGGACCCGGAATATGCTGACTGAGCTGAATGATGTGTGACATGCCTTTGATCAAAACTGTCTCATTCGCTCTCAAAGAGAACTCACGGGGTTTTTCCTTGTAAATTCGCTGCGTACGTGAGAAACTTAACGGAGCACGACCTTCGGATTCTAATTTATGAGAAAGGGCGCACCTGCTCTGCACACAGATCGCAGTGTCCAATATGCTCTGAAAGTTATTTTTATTTAATATTCCTTTTTCTCTGCTCTTTAGACTATTGAAAAAGAAAACTCGCCATACTGAGAGTTCATTTGATGTCATCATGGTTTTACACTTCCATAGGCCATCTCGCGGATAAAGTAGGAGACCATCTTTACGAGAAACTTCTGCATCGTGATGTGATATTTCTGAAATAATATTATCAAATATAACAACAATGAACAGAACTTAGGAATGAAAATATAATATGAATTTTAATATGGATTTTTGTAATAGCGAGCCGAGGGGGCGCATTCGGTTCACTGACTCCACCGTTTAATAAATGCAAGAACTGGGGAAACAATCATGAAACTTCTTCACAAATAATGTAAGGCTGACATCTAGATGTTTAATCAAAGGGAAACACTCCATTTAACGAAACAAGGTTTGGGTATTAGACTTTACACTAATATTACATCGATATTTATTGCTACAAACTTGTGACAATATGAGGCAGATTTGTAGATTTATAGAATGAAGGTATCTTTTTTATATGTCTCTTGCTTTTTGTAATGTCCTTTTCTACTATTGGTGAAGAGGAATTTAAGGGAGCGAATTCTCTAGATCGATCAAACTTTCCAGACGGGAAAAATGATTCGTCTCGCCTTCCATCCCGATGTGCAGAACAAAAAGTTCGGCCACAGAGTCTTTTTTCACAAATTATCTGCGAAAAGCGTATAATCTTAGGCGAACAATAGCTCAAGTACACATTACAGCAGCAAACCGCACCTATTAAATTTTATGCATTTTTGTTAGCTAGCGATCATGTCACCGATAGGGACTTAATCGTACCTGACGCTACGACTGGGTGGCAAAAAAAAGTCTCTATCTTCCCGATCTATGAAGGACCCAGCAGCTGACAGGCGTCATCTAATCAAAAAAGTGTATTTATAAAGTTTGGTAGGGAACTGACTTACACTCTTAAAATCACAAACAGTCTAAAAAGCGATTAACAATCATAGGATGGGGTAAATTAAAAAATATCTACTTTCAGCAACGCTGTAGCTCAGAAACGTTAGTCCTACAACAAAAAATCTTGTATTCAGCTCACATGTAGAAAATTTAATGTATCTTTAATTTCTGTGCTTAAATGTTTTACGCGGTACAACTCTACAGTTTTCGAAGATATTGGCGACAGAAAAAAATCACAGTTAAAACCGCTCCGTGAGGCGATTTGAAGCGGTAATGTGAAATAAACGCCGAGCGCTGCCTCTATTTTACGCTCGAAATGACGTCACGTCGAGACTCACTATATAGATAAATCGATATACAAAGATCACAAGTGAAAGGGTTCCTTTGACTCAGAGGGGCCAGTCCCTCGTCAAGTCTCGACCTACTAAAACGTCTCCATTGTACAACTCACGAGGCTCCCTCATCAGAAATCTGTGCATATTCAGAATTCGCTATCAAAAATGTTAAAAAATTTGCTGTACACGTGTTTTTTTTCCAATATCAACGTGCAAAAATGGAGTTGGGAGTCTGAAATTTTATTAACATCGAGATATCGATACCTCCGCCACAAGTATAAGTCACTGAGTTAATTCACGCCAGCGGTATTTCATTCCGCCTCATCGGGTTTGGCCCGGCCAAGTCTCTAATTTAAAAATGACATCCAATATAGACAATAACTCCCGAACGTTTTGGTTCTATCAAAAAAGTGTTTAAGTAAAAGTTAAAGGAATCAAGCGTAGAATCCGATTTCTTTTGTCAAAACATAGGCGTTTGCCACAGAAAAATAAGGAAGTTAGGGTCGTTCTACGGCGCCCTGTATGTTAAATCCAAAAGTTTTTGATGCCAATCGATTTCTCGCTCAAAATTAAGATGGGTTTACTTTTATACTTTTTTTCGTCAGGTCAAAAGTCTGGCAGATAATCGACATATTCTCATAATTTCATAAAAATTAGGGGTTTTTGAGACGATTTTTCAATTCCACTTGATGGTTTTTTTTAATCGGAATTAATTTTCTACACTAGGAGCTTGCTATTGGGGCGAGTATAATATCTGGAAAGGCCAGAGGGGAAAGGGATCGGTTAAGAAAAGGCTGTTTTCATTTTTCCTTAGGTTCCCTTAGTACGTGACCCTATAAGGGAGCTTAGATCCCTTTATTAGATTTATTTTACTTAAGGCTCACGGAGGATAGACGCAATGAATTTTTATCATTTCTTCGGGATTTTTGTCCCTCTGTCTTGTTATAAATATTTAACAGGAAGACAAGAAAAAATCTCCTGAGGTCGTAAAGGAGCGCCAGGGGGGAAAATATAGGCCTCTTTCCCTTATTTGATTTATTCAATACTTGGATACTTTTGGCTTTCGAATTAAATGCCATAAACTGGCTTCTTTTGCCATTTTAATATTAAAACTTGCATAAATATTACGCGATTTCATAAAAATCTTTTGTGAGTCGCCGTTATTACACACTATTGTCTGTGATGTGAAAAATGCAGAAGCAAAATAAAGCAGCTGTTCAGCCCTCTTCTTTTGACAAGAAGAAATGACATTGGTCAGACTGATTCTATGACCTTTCTGACAATAATACGCCTTTTTTACAGTCTGTTTTGACGCTTTTTGAAAGAAAAAGCACCCTGACACAGCTTTGTCTATGCGTAGTTGTTTGGACGTGTTTATTGGCAAGGAAAGACCCTTTATCTAGCCAGATTTTGACACCTTTTTGCAACAAGGAGAAAAGAACCTTTTCAGCAGATTTGACCTCTTGCGCTTCTAGCCATAGTCTAAGACCATTTTGAAACCTTTGTTTGACAGAGACAGGTCACTATGTTCAGAAAGCATTGTTCGACGACTTTGTCCAACAAAATGAAAAGACCCTTTCCTCCTTATTTGTTGACAGTCTTTTTTCGACAAGAAAAGAAGGACCCTTTTACTTCCTTATTTTGATCGCATTTTTCGAGGCAAGATCAAAGACCCTCGTTTCTTCACTATTTTGAGCATTTTTCGACAAGAAAGACCCTCTTTTCTCCTTATTTTGATCATTTTTCGACAAGAAAAAGACCCTTTTACTTCGTTATGTGTGATCATTTTTCGCAACAAGAAAAGACCCTTTTCTTCCTTAGATATTGATCATTTCGACGACAGAAAAGCAACCCTTTATCGTTCCTTCGATTTGGATCATTTTTCGACAAGAAGAAAGGGACTCCTTTTCAGCCTGTATTCTTTGAAACCATTTTTTGCGCACGATAGGGACCCTTTCAGCCCTGATGTTTGACCCTTTTTGACTTTTGACCTAAATGACACTTTTTGCCAGATTTTGACCTTTTTGACGCTCCTGAAAGGGAAAAAGTAGCTCTTTTAGCCTATTTTGGGCTGTTTTTCTACAAGAAAAGACTCTTTCAGCCTAATGTAGACCCTTTTTGAGCAAAATACATGATGAGCGCTATTATTACTGAGCCTTTTTGACGCTTTTCACATGCAAAGAACAACGACCCTTTTCACCCTTATGTTCTAGGGGTTTTTGTGACGTTATTGACTTGGACACAGGAAGACCCTTATTCAGCCAGATTTGAACCTTTCAGCTTCCAGCCATACTTAGACCACTTTTATGACCTTTTTCTGTTTGACAAGACAGCATCACCTCAGAGAAGATTCAGACTTTGTTCCAACAAGAAAGCAATGACCTTTTTACTTCCTATGTGATCATTTTTCGACGAGAGAAATAGACCCTTGCTCAGCCTTATTGTTTGAACACCATTTGTGAACCTGCTCTATTGTCTAGGGGCCACTTTCAGCTCTGCCTATTTGACCTTTCTGAGCTCCACCTAAATGACATTTTGGGACCGAGATGACCATTTTGAAAGAAAAAGTACTCTTTTGAGCTAATTTTGGGCCTTTTTGTACAAGGAAAAGACTCTTTCAGCCTAATTTAGACCCTTTTTGACAACAATACATAAGACTTTATTTTTTACAGGTTTTTTGGACGCCACTTTTTGAAGAAAAAGACCCTTTTCAGACCCTTATTTGGACGTTTTGCGCAAGGTGGTGAAAGACCTGTTCGATCCTTATTTTGACCCTTTTTTCAAGAAGCAAAAGACACACCTTTTTAGCCAGATATTGTGCTCGCCTTTCTAGCTTCAGCCATTAACTCTAAGCACCATTCTGAACCCGCTTTTTGACAAGACAGCGCTTCACTTTTCAGCAAAGATTTCGACCTTTATTCCAACAAGACCTTTTTGCATCCTCCTATTTCGATTCCCAACCATTTTTCGACAAGAAAAGACCCTTTTCAGCCTTCATTGAACCATTTTTTGGCAATAATAGGGCGTCCCTTTTTAGCCTGATCGGGTTTTGTTTGTATTTGACCTTCCCTCTGACCTAATGACACTTTTTGGCAGATTTTGACCTTTTTTGAAAGGAAAAAGTACTCTTTTAGCCTAATTTTGGGCCTTTTTCTACAAGAAAAGACCCTTTCAGCATAATTTAGACCCTTTTTGACAAAATACATAAGACTTTTTTTTTTTACAGGTTTGACGCTTTTTGAAAGAAAAAGACCCTTTTCAGCCTTATTTTGGACGTTTTTTGGCAAGGAAAGACCCTTTTCAGCCAGATTTTGACCCTTTTTCAAAAGGAAAAGAACCTTTACAGCCAGATTTTGACCCTTTCCAGCTTCCAGCCATACTAAGACCATTTTGAACCTTTTTTTTGACAAGACAGTTCACTTTTCAGAAAGATTTCGACCTTTTCCAACAAGAAAAGACCCTTTTCATCCTTATTTTGATCCTTTTTCGACAAGAAAAGACCCTTTTCTTCCTTATTTTGATCCTTTTTCGACAAGAAAAGACCCTTTTCAGCCTTATTTTGAACCATTTTTTGGCAAGATAGGGCCCTTTTCAGCCTGATTTTGACCCTTTCTGACTAAATGACACTTTTTGGCAGATTTTGACCTTTTTAGCCTAATTTTGGGCCTTTTTCTACAAGAAGAGACCCTTTCAGCCTAATTTAGACCCTTTTTGACAAAATACATAACACTTTTTTTGACAGATTTTGACCGTTTTTGAAAGGGAAAAATCCCTTTTCAGCCTTGTCTTGAACCTTTTTCTACATGAAAAGACCCTTTCGGCCTTATTTTGACCCTTTCTGACAAAAATAAAACTTTTTTCTACAGATTTCGACCCTTTTTGAAGATAAATAAATAAAAAAATTGGACGTTTTTCGACATTCACTAGTAAAGTCTTTCATTCTTGAAATTGCGAAAAAAAAAAAAAAAAAATTTTTCCTGGCTTAATAACGTCTCCCCACGTTAATTGGTTGAAGGAAGCCAGACAGAGGTCTCTCATGTTAATGAGGTCGTGCTCAATTAGCATAACTGGGAGCGAAATTCTCCTTTTCAGCCTTTCCGATTCGCCATTCAATAACCGAGAAGGTTTTGTTTAAATAGTAAATAAATTTGAAAAGAATGGAAAAGGTGGAGCGTTGTAAATCCTCTGTTTTAGAACCTTTAAAACGAGTTTATTTTATATGCACAAAGAAGTACAAGAGTAATTTCAAGTAAAAGAATTATGGTGAGGGATTTAGCTTGGAGATCTTTAAGGTCTCCTTTACATAAATATTTATTCTAGTGCTGCTCTAGAAAGAAAGATAAGAAAAAAACCTCTCAAGGATCAGTAGACGCAAAATTTTATTTACTTTCATTTTGTACTAGGTTGTCAAGTTGCTAGAACTAATAGTTTTCGAGCTAGAGGTCAAAAACTGTAAAAAGTGCCGATTTCGAACCGTTTTTTAAATTTTCTGGACTTTTAACATCGATATCTCCTGAACAGCTAAACCAATTTCGTCTCTAGAAAACTCATTAGACGCAGAATTTAATTTCCTTTCATTTTGTATTTAGTAGTCAAGTTGCTAGAACCAATAGTTATCGAGCTAGAGGTCAAAAACTAAAAAAAGTGCCGATTTCGAACCGTTTTTTTGATTTTCTGGACTTTTAAAATCGATATCTCCTGAACGGCTGAACTGATTTTTTTTCTGTAAATCTCATTAGACGCAGAATTTAATTTTCTTTCATGTTTTACTTAGTAGTCAAGTTGATAGAACCAATAGTTGTCGAGCTAGAGGTCAAAAACTGTAAAAAGTGCCGATTTGAAATCAAATTAATTGCACGGATGCACTCATGTTGGGGAGAAAAAGAGAAATTATTGGTGCGGGGGCGTACTTACGAAGCAAATTAAACTCGGCGCAAACAGGCTAGCCTCGGTTAGAGCGAAATTTCAGGGTGAGAGGGCCATAATCAGGGAACAGACAGAAAAGGAGTTAATTGGAAGGTGAAGTGAAACCGAGTGTTAACATAACCTCCCCCGCCTACGCCGATCCCCCCGGGACACCCCCGCCCCTTCCATCGACTGCTTGCCCGGGGCTATTTTCATTGCACTCCCATGACTACGCTTTCACGACTTCAGCGAAAAGCTTTGTTAAGGGCCAATCGACTTGAAACTCCACACACATGCTCTTTTTAACCACAATGCTTTTCGAAACCTAAATAAAATATGAACTTTTATTATGAAATTTTTTCAATTCTATGAAGAAAATTTGCCTTTATAAATTGTTTATTTTAAGGTTTTTGACAAAAATTTGGTTCTAAAAATTTGGATATAGAGGTATTTTGCAAAAAAATGGATTTAAAATGTTGATTTTGATGTTTTCGACAATAGAAATCGCACGTAAAACGTTGAATTTGATGTTTTTTGACAAAAAAATCGTCTCTCAAAACTTGATTTTTAGGGGGTTTTTCAACAAAAATTTGGCTTATAAATAGTACATTTTGAGGTTTTTGACGAAAAATGATGATTTTGAGGTTCTTCGACGATAATTTGGCTCTTAAAATCTTGATTTCGGAGTTTTTGACGAAAAATTGGTTCTCAAAATCTTGATTTTGAGGTTTTTGGAAGAAAATTTGGATTTACAAATGTTGATTTTGAAGTTTTTGACGAAAAAATGTCTCTCAAAACCTTGATTTTAAATTAAAGGTCATATACTACCTTGAAAGTAAATTAATTTATCCGTCTAATGACTAATAAGCCTTCAAAAGTCAAAATCCAGTCCGAAATCAGTACTTTTTACAGTTTTTGACCTCTAGCTCAAAAACTACTGGTTCTAGTAACTTGACTACTAAATACAAAATGAAAGGAAATTAAATTCTGCGTTTAATGAGCTTTCCAGAAACAAAATCGGTTTAGCCGTTAAGGAGATATCGATGTTAAAAGTCCAGAAAATTAAAAAAACAGTTCGAAATCGGCACTTTTTGCAGTTTTTGATCTCTAACTCGAAAACTATTGGTTCTAGCAACTTGACTAATAAGTACAAAATGGAAGGAAATTAAATTTTGCGTCTAATGTGTTTTCCAGAGACAAAATCGGTTAAGCCGTTCAGGAGATATCGATGTTAAAAGTCCAGAAAATTAAAAAAACGGTTCGAAGTCGGCACTTTTTTCAGTTTTTGACCTCTAGCTCGAAAACTAGTGGTTCTAGCAACTTGATTACAAAGAACAAAATGAAAGGAAATTAAATTCTCCGTTTAATGAGTATTCTGGAGACAAAATCGGTTCAGCCGTTCAGATGATATCGATGTTTAAAGTCCAAAAAAAGACCGAAATCGGCACTTTTTACAGCTTTTGATCTATAGCTCGAAAACTATTGGTTCTAGCAACTTGACTACTAAGTACAAAATGAAAGGAAATTAAATTCTCCGTTTAATGAGTATTCTGGAGACAAAATCGGTTCAGCCGTTCAGATGATATCGATGTTTAAAGTCCAAAAACAGACCGAAATCGGCACTTTTTACAGCTTTTGATCTCTAGCTCGAAAACTATTGGTTCTAGCAACTTGACTACTAAGTACAAAATGAAAGGAAATTAAATTGCCCGTTCAATGAGTATTCTGGAGACAAAATCGGTACGGCCGTTCAGAATATATCGATGTCAGAAGTTTAGCATTATTGTTGTTACTCACAGCAAATCAACTTTTCCAAATTTTTTCAACTAGTTAAAAGGTTGAACAATTTACCGAACATGAGGTTACGTGAAACGCTTCGACTCAACTTCGAGAATAATCCTGACGGTATTAGAGCCCGACCGTTTGAAACTTTCCCAATTAAACACAACTCGATGTATGTACCTAGTCTAATATTATGTCTGGTTAAAGGCTCCTCTGAAAGTTGGATCGCTTAAGGTTATTAATTTATGAAATTGAAACGTTAAGTGGGAAACCTTGGGGTGTTTCTCTTGTTAAATCAATCGGAAGAAGCCCACTTAAGCCTCTTATTATCCGCTAAACGCGGTTTCGACATTTGTGACCCATCTTTAATTACTCTAATGAACCGTTGAGTGGAGGTTAGAATTTCGTGGTCTAATCAATTAATTGATCTCCTCATAATATCGCTTCAAGCATATTATAATTGGGCTGAAGGTGATCAACGTTCAAAAACAGAAATATCTCGATTTTCCTGTTTTCCAAGCTATTCCTAAAGGTTTCTAAATGTCAATTTAAAATTTTTTTTTTTTTGTTTTTTAATTTTGCTAATTTCATCAAGGTTATCAAGCACGTAATGCGAAAATGACATTGATTGGCATTTTGTTTGTGTTTTTTTATATTATTTTGCGTTTTTTTATTTGCCTGGGATGGTGGAAAGATGAAAAGTGCAAAAGGGTTCAATCGATCTGTCCGTTTTAAAGGACGCTTAAGCCAGAAGGCGTCTGAACATGTCCATTTATCTCGGTTTTTTTAAACATCAAACAATTTTTATTTACTGAATCGTATTGGTGGTTTATTCAACTTTTATGTCGAAACTGGCGACGACATTCTGAACATTATAAGTGAGGTCTTTCTAAAGGCAAAAGGTCCTAAAAGCAAATCGTCTTAGGCACAACTCGTCCTAAAATGGAGGGAAATTTGTCCAAAATTCAAATCCCCAACGTTTGAAAATCGGTCCCAAATCGACCCTTTTTTTCACCTCTAGCTCCAAAACTGATCTGGAGACTTGACTATTCAATACAAAATGAAAGTTTTTTAACATTTTACGTCTAACGAGCTTTCCGGCATCGGTTCAAGAGATATCGTCATAATTTTCCAGCCCGAACTCGATCGGACGAGTGGTTTTCCCGCAACTGCTTGATTTACAAAAAAATGGAAAATTTTGACCTTCGATATATCCTGAACGGTTAAACCGATTTTGTCTCCGGAAAACTCATTAGACGCAGAATTTAATTTGCTTTCATTTTGTACTTCGTAGTCAATTTGCTAGAACCAATAGTTTTCGAGCTAGAGATCAAAAGCTGTAAAAAGTGCCGATTTTGGTCTGTTTTTGGACTTTAAACATCGATATAATCTGAACGGCTGAACCGATTTTGTCTCCAGAATATTCATTAAACGAATAATTCAATTTCCTTTCATTTTGTACTTAGTAGTCAAGTTGCTAGAACCAATAGTTGTCGAGCTAGAGGTCAAAAACTGTAAAAAGTGCCGATTTCGGACTGTTTTTGGACTTTTAACATCGATATTTTCTGAACAGCTGAACCGATTTTGTCTCTAGGCACCTCGATAGACGCAAAATTTATTTTGCTTTCATTTTGTGTATAGTAGTCAAGTTGCTAGAACCAATAGTTGTCGAGCTTGAGGTCAAAAACTGTAAAAAGTGCCGATTTCGGACTGTTTTTTAATTTTTTGGACTTTTAACATCGATATCTTCTGAACGGCTAGACCGATCTTGTCTTTAGGCAGCTTATTAGACGCATGATTTAATTTCCTTTCATTTTGTATTTAGTAGTCAAGTTGCTAGAACCAATAGTTTTCGAGCTAGAGGTCAAAAACTGTACAAAGTGCCGATTTCGGACAGTTTTTTAAATTTTTTGGACTTTCAACATCGATATCTCCTGAACGGCTGGACCGATCTTAACGCCGGAAAGCTCTTTAGACGCAGAATTTAAAAACCTTTCTTTTTGTACTTAAGATTTACGACCCTAGAACCGATAGTTTTGGCGCTAGAGATCAAAAACGTAAAATACCCCTTAATATAAACTATTATCCTTATGACTTATGAGGATGGGACGCAATTATCCCGAGCGTTACATATCAAGTGAAACTTGATGACAAAAATATTATTTTCAGAAAATGACAAAAGAGGCGCCTCCGAGCTACCTGTCTCTTTTCTACTAAAGGAAACACGAGAAATGTCAACCGCAGGATTTATTTCAAAGGTTTCATTTTATACAGTCGTTGAATTGAAAGAAAATAATAACCATTTTTTATACTCATTCTCAAATAATTGGTTTTCAATCATAATTATTTATATTTGTATGGGGTTAAAAAAAAACTTTCGTTGAAGATATTTTTACAAGTTTTATTCGTGTAGAACATACAAAGTAAATAAAATGAAGTGAAAAACTCTTATGGGAGGCGAAGATATGAGTGTGAGGCGAGCCTATGGTTTCGCCGGCTCGGGTGAAAGGGGGAAATGTTCAAGAGCTTTATGTTTGTCTGACTAAGTGGTAGTCCCTCCGGATCCGACTACCCCATCACTCCTCCCCCCTCCCCGACGCCCCCACCCCGTCCCCGAAGAAAATCGATTTAACCCCTTTTCCCTGGGCAGAATAAACATAAAACATGGAATCGTTGGAGGGACGAAACTGCACAGAGCCCGAATAGATAAAAATGCCTAGAATGCCATCCCCCTTTTTTTTAAAAGGACATCTTCAAATCACTCCATCGTAATAATTCTTTTAAGACATCCATGGAGTCCTAATTGCCTAGAAAATAAAATTGCCAGTTATTAAAGTATGAGTTTTTGATCGTGTTTTGACAGTTTTAGACAGAATCTGGACTTTTTTTGGCCATTTATGATGGTTTTTGAAAATGTTTTGATGATTTTTGGCAGAATTTGGACTTTTCTTGACAATTAAAGATGGTTTTTTTAACGTATTTCGACAGTTTTTGTCAGTTTTAGCCAAAATTTGAACGTTTTTTAACCATTTATGATGGTTTTTGAACGTGTTTTGACAGTTCTAGACAGAATCTTAACATTTTTTTTAACCATCTATGATGGTTTTTCAACGTGTTTTGAGAGTTTTAGACAGAATTTGGACGTTTTTTTGATCATTTAGGATGATTTTTGAACACGTTTTGACAGTTTTAGACAGAGTGTAGACCTGTCTTGACCATTTACGATGGTTTTTGAACGTATTTTGACAGTTTTAGACAGAATCTGCTCGTTTTTAAACCATTTATGATGGTTTTTTAACAAGTTTTCACAGAATTCGAACGTTTTTTGACCATTTATGATGGTTTTTGAAAGTTTTTCGACAATTTTTGAAAGTTTTAGACAGAGTTAAGACCTTTCTTGACCATTTAAGATGGTTTTTGAACGTATTTTGACAGTTTTAGACAGAATTTGCTCGTTTTTTTAACCATTTATGATGGTTTTTGAACAAGTTTCGACAGAATTCGAACGTTTATTGACCATTTATGATGGTTTTTGAAAGTTTTTCGACAATTTTTGACAGTTTTAGACAGAGTTTAGACCTGTCTTGACCATTTAAGATGGTTTTTGAACGTATTTTGACAGTTTTAGACAGAATCTGCTCGTTTTTTAACCATTTATGATGGTTTTTTAACAAGTTTTCACAGAATTCAAACGTTTTTTGACCATTTATGATGGTTTTTGAAAGTTTTTCGACAATTTTTGACAGTTTTAGACAGAGTTTAGACCTTTCTTGACCATTTAAGATGGTTTTTGAACGTATTTTGACAGTTTTAGACAGAATCTGCTCGTTTTTTTAACCATTTAGGATGATTTTTGAACATGTTTTGACAGTTTTAGACAGAGTTTAGACCTTTCTTGACCATTTAAGATGGTTTTTGAACGTATTTTGACAGTTTTAGACAGAATCTGAACTTTTTTTTAACCATTTATGATGGTTTTTGAACAAGTTTTGACAGAATTCGGACGTTTTTTGACCATTTATGATGGTTTTTGAAAGTTTTTCGACAATTTTTGACAGTTTTAGACAGAATTTGGACCTTTCTTGACCATTTAAGATGGTTTCTGAACGTATTTTGACAGTTTTTGTCAGTTTTATCCAAAATTTGAACGTTTTTTAACCAAGCATGATGGTTTTTGAACGTGTTTTGACAGTTCTAGACAGAATCTTAATGTTTTTTTAACCATCTATGATGGTTTTTCAACGTGTTTTGAGAGTTTTAGACAGAATTTGGACGTTTTTTTGATCATTTAGGATGATTTTTGAACACGTTTTGACAGTTTTAGACAGAGTGTAGACCTGTCTTGACCATTTACGATGGTTTTTGAACGTATTTTGACAGTTTTAGACAGAATCTGCTCGTTTTTAAACCATTTATGATGGTTTTTTAACAAGTTTTCACAGAATGCGAACGTTTTTTGACCATTTATGATGGTTTTTGAAAGTTTTTCGACAATTTTTGAAAGTTTTAGACAGAGTTAAGACCTTTCTTGACCATTTAAGATGGTTTTTGAACGTATTTTGACAGTTTTAGACAGAATTTGCTCGTTTTTTTAACCATTTATGATGGTTTTTGAACAAGTTTCGACAGAATTCGAACGTTTATTGACCGTTTATGATGGTTTTTGAAAGTTTTTCGACAATTTTTGACAGTTTTAGACAGAGTTTAGACCTGTCTTGACCATTTAAGATGGTTTTTGAACGTATTTTGACAGTTTTAGACAGAATCTGCTCGTTTTTTAACCATTTATGATGGTTTTTTTAACAAGTTTTCACAGAATTCAAACGTTTTTTGACCATTTATGATGTTTTTGAAGTTTTTCGACAATTTTTGACAGTTTTAGACAGAGTTTAGACCTTTCTTGACCATTTAAGATGGTTTTTGAACGTATTTTGACAGTTTTAGACAGAATCTGCTCGTTTTTTTAACCATTTAGGATGATTTTTGAACATGTTTTGACAGTTTTAGACAGAGTTTAGACCTTTCTTGACCATTTAAGATGGTTTTTGAACGTATTTTGACAGTTTTAGACAGAATCTGAACTTTTTTTTAACCATTTATGATGGTTTTTGAACAAGTTTTGACAGAATTCGGACGTTTTTTGACCATTTATGATGGTTTTTGAAAGTTTTTCGACAATTTTTGACAGTTTTAGACAGAATTTGGACCTTTCTTGACCATTTAAGATGGTTTCTGAACGTATTTTGACAGTTTTTGTCAGTTTTATCCAAAATTTGAACGTTTTTTAACCAAGCATGATGGTTTTTGAACGTGTTTTGACAGTTTTAGACAGAATCTGAACGTTTTTTAACCATTTATGATGGTTTTTGAACAAGTTTCGACAGAGTTCGGACCATTTATGGCGGTTTTTGAAAGTTTTTCGACAATTTTTGACAGTTTCAGACAGAATTTGGACCTTTCTTGACCATTTAAGATGGTTTCTGAACGTATTTTGACATTTTGTTTTCAGTTTTAGACAAAATTTGACCATGTATGATGGTTTTTCAAATTTCGACAGTTTTAGATGCATGATATTTAAAATATGGAAGGAAGGAAGAAGGAAGCGATAAGTGATTAATATGGTGGGGTGAGTTGAAAGGGTGCTTTCAAGAACCGCAGTTTTCGATAATGAAGTGAAAGACCCGCACCGCAACCACCTCCGTCCTTGTGTGCCTAAGCTTTCGCTCCTCTGGCGGTAAATAAATTTCTAATAAGGGCAAAATACCCGTTCGATCGAAAGCCTCGGAAAATGGGAGGGGGGAGAGAGATAGGGGCGGATGAAGAAGGGAGCCGAGGTTCACGCTTTTTCAGAAAGCAGACAAAAGCGCATCTTGAAAGGGAACAGCCCCTATATATGAATCGAAAGACAAAAGCTGTCAAAATACGTTCAAAAACCATCTTGAATGGGCAAAACAGGCCCTAAATCTGTCTATAACTGTCGAAAAACGTTCAAAAACCATCATAAATCGTTAAAAAACGTTCACGTTCTTTCTAAAACTTTCAAAACACGTTCAAAAACCATCATAAATCGTGAAAAAAACGTTCAAAATTTGTCTAAAACTGACAAAAACAGTCGAGATACGTTCAAAAACCATCTTAATTGGTCAAGAAAGGTGCAAGTTCTGTCTAAAACTGTCAAAAATTGTCGAAAAACTTTCAAAAGCCATTAAAAATGGACAAAAAAAAAAACGTCCCAATTCTGTCTAAAACTATCGAAACTCTTTCAAAAATCATCCTGAATGATCAAAAAACGTCTAAATTCTTTCTAAATCTGTCGAAAATTTTTCAAAAACCATCATAAATGGTTAAAAACGTTCAGATTCTGTCTAAAACTGTCAAAACACGTTCAAAAACCATTATACGTGGTTAAAAAAACGTTCAAATTATGTCTAAAACTGACAAAAACAGTCGAGATACGTTCAAAAATGAAAAACCATCTTAAATGGTCAAGAAAGGTCCAAACTCTATCTAAAACTGTCAAAACTTATTCAAAAAACATCCTAAATGATCAAAAAAACGTCCAAATTCTGTCTGAAACTCTCAAAACACGTTCAAAAACCATCATTAATGGTTAAAAAAACGTTCAGATTTTGTCTAAAACTGTCAAAACACGTTCAAAAACCATCATGCATGGTTAAAAAACGTTCGAATTTTGGCTAAAACTGACAAAAACTGTCAAAATAGGCTCAAAAACCATCATAAATGGTCAAGAAAGGTGCAAATTCTGTCTAAAACTGTCAAAAATTGTCGAAAAACTTTCAAAAACCATCATAAATGGTCAAAAAACGTTCGAATTCTGTCTAAAACTGTCAAAAATTGTCGAAAAACTTTCAAAAACCATCATAAATGGTCAAAAAACGTTCGAATTCTGTGAAAACTTGTTCAAAATCCATCATAAATGATCAAAAAACGTTCAGATTCTGTCTAAAACTGTCAAAATACGTTCAAAAACCATCATGAAAGGTCAAAAAACGTTCTAATTTTGGCTAAAACTGACAAAAACTGTCAAAATGGGCTCAAAAACCATCTTAAATGGTCAAGAAAGGTCCAAATTCTGTCTAAAACTGTCAAAAATTGTCGAAAAACTTTCTAAAGCCATCATAAATGGTCAAAAAACGTCCGAATTCTGTCAAAACTTGTTCAAAAACCATCATAAATGGTTAAAAAAAACGTTCAGATTCTGTTTAAAACTGTCAAAATACGTTCAAAAACCATCTTAAATGGTCAAGAAAGGTCTAAACTCTGTCTAAAACTCTCAAAACACGTTCAAAAACCATCATAGATGGTTAAAAAAAATGTTCAGATTCTGTCTAGAACTGTCAAAACACGTTCAAAAACCATCATAAATGGTTAAAAAAACGTTCAGATTCTGTTTAAAACTGTCAAAATACGTTCAAAAACCATCTTAAATGGTCAAGAAAGGTCTAAACTCTGTCTAAACCTGTCAAAACTTTTTCAAAAATAATCCTAAATGATCAAAAAAACGTCCAAATTCTGTCTGAAACTGTCAAAACACGTTGAAAAATCATCATAAATGGTTAAAAAACGTTCAGATTTTGTCTAAAACTGTCAAAACACGTTCAAAAACCATCATGCATGGTTAAAAAAACGTTCGAATTTTGGCTAAAACTGACAAAAACTGTTATAATAGGCTCAAAAACCATCATAAATGGTCAAGAAAGGTCTAAATTTTAAATTTTTTATTGACTAAGAATTTGTACAAAAATCCAGCCAGGCCCTAGGCCCATCGGCTGGTGAGATATATTACAGATTTACATGTCTTAAAAGTTATAAAATAATTACAGTTTGTGTACATTTTTTTTTTTTTTTTTTTTTTTTTTAATAATTTACAAGAAAGGTATTCTGTCTAAAACTGTCAAAAATTGTCGAAAAACTTTCAAAAACCATCATAAATGGTCAAAAAACGTTCGAATTCTGTGAAAACTTGTTCAAAATCCATCATAAATGATCAAAAAACGTTCAGATTCTGTCTAAAACTGTCAAAATACGTTCAAAACCCATCTTAAATGGTCAAGAAAGGTCTAAACTCTGTCTAAAACTCTCAAAACTTGTTCAAAAATAATCCTAAATGATCAAAAAAACGTCAAACTTCTGTCTGAAACTGTCAAAACATGTTGAAAAACCATCATGCATGGTTAAAAAAACGTTCGAATTTTGGCTAAAACTGACAAAAACTGTCGAAATAGGCTCAAAAACCATCATAAATGGTCAAGAAAGGTCTAAATTCTGTCTAAAACTGTCAAAAATTGTCGAAAAACTTTCAAAAACCATCATAAATGGTCAAAAAACGTTCGAATTCTGTGAAAACTTGTTCAAAAACTATCATGAATGGTTAAAAAAACGAGCAGATTCTGTCTAAAACTGTCAAAATACGTTCAAAAACCATCTTAAATGGTCAAGAAAGGTCTAAACTCTGTCTAAAACTGTCAAAACTTGTTCAAAAATCATCCTAAATGATCAAAAAAACGTCCAAATTCTGTCTAAAACTCTCAAAACACGTTGAAAAACCACCATAAATGGTTTAAAAAAACGTTCAGATTCTGTCTAAAACTCTCAAAACACGTTGAAAAACCATCATACATGGTTAAAAAACGTTCGAATATGTCTAAAACTGACAAAAACTGTCAAAATATGTTCAAAAACCATCTTAAATGGTCAAAGAACACGTTCAAATTTTGTCTAAAACTGCCAAGACAGGTTCAAAAACCACCTTGGTCAAAACTCGTGTAAAAACTTCATTTTAAATTTGCTAAAACAAATCTGAAGTATTCGACATGAGTAAAAAGGTATCTGTCTGTCACAATATCGAGGTGAAAAGCGAGCTAGAGGCGGATTATAGATGAAGGAAGTGTTAAGGGATGACGATCTTTGGAAAGGAAACGGAATTGGGTTGTCGAAGATGAGAGGGTTGTGAGAGTGAGAGAGAAAAAGGAGTTCCTTCACTCCCTCTCCTTCTAATGACAGTCTCGACCATCTCGACCGCAACTCTGATTCAACGAGAAGCATTCAACAGCTCCGCTTCACCCCCTCAGCCCTCCTCCGACCCCTTACGCCCCTTAAATCATCTTCCCACTTCTAAGCTTAAGCACTCCCCTTCAACCCCGCTAAAACATTAACATGACTTATCAAGACAACCTAGAAAGTTACCTACTTCCAATTACAAAAGCTGATAGTGCAACCTTTACACTGAAAACCTGTGCCCCAAAAAAATAAGTTTTGAATGTTAATTATGAGGTTTTTGACTAAAATTTGGCTTTTTAAACTTTGATTTTGAGGTTTTTGACGAAAAATGTCGCTTAAAAATTAGATTTTGAGGTTTTTTTTTTTTTTTTTTTTTTTACAAAAATTGGCTCTTAAAACCATGATTTTGAGGTTTTTGATAAAAATTTGGCTCTTAAAACCTTGATTTTGTGATTTTTGACGAAGAAATGTTCAACTTCGAATTTGCGGTTTTCGAACCTTCGAACCTAAATTGGGCTTTAAAAAAGTTGATTTTGAGGTTTTTGACGAAAAATGTCCCTTTAAACTTTGATTTTGAGGTTTTTTGACGAGAATTGGGCTTTAAAATTAATGTTGACTTTGAGGTTTTTGACAAAAATTTGGCTCTTAAAACCTTGATTTTGAGGTTTTTGACGAAAATTGGGCTTTAAAAAAGTTGATTTTGAGGTTTTTGACGAAAAATGTCTCTTTAAACTTTGATTTTGAGGTTTTTTGACGAAAGTTGGGCTTTAAAATTAATGTTGATTTTGAGGTTTTTGGACAAAAATTTGGCTCTTGAAACCTTGATTTTGTGATTTTTGAC
Source organism: Orius laevigatus (assembly GCA_018703685.1). NCBI lineage: Eukaryota > Metazoa > Arthropoda > Insecta > Hemiptera > Anthocoridae > Orius > Orius laevigatus. The sequence continues at coordinate 24,280 of JAGWEN010001244.1, forward strand.
GAGAAAAGACTCTTACTTCTAACCATCCCTAACCATCTTAAAACCTTGATTTTGAGATTTTTGACGAAGAAAATATGTTCTTAAAACTTCGAATTTGAGGTTTTCGGACGAAAATTGGGCTTTAAAAAAGTTGATTTTGAGGTTTTTGACGAAAATTTTTTGAGGTTTTTGGACAAAAATTTGGCTCTCGAAACCTTGATTTTGTGATTTTTGACGAGAAAAGACTCTTAAAACTTTGATTTTGAGGTTTTTAGACAAAAGTTAGGCTTTAAAAATGTTGATTTTGTGTTATTTTGCTCAAAATTTGGCTCTTGAAACCTTGATTTTGAGATTTTTTTTGACGAAAAATGTCTCTTAAAACTTTGATTTTGAGGTTTTTTACGAAAAATGTCCCTTTAAACTTTGATTTTGAGGTTTTTTGACGAGAATTGGGCTTTAAAATTAATGTTGACTTTGAGGTTTTTGACAAAAATTTGGCTCTTAAAACCTTGATTTTGAGGTTTTTGACGAAAATTGGGCTTTAAAAAAGTTGATTTTGAGGTTTTTGACGAAAAAAGTCTCTTTAAACTTTGATTTTGAGGTTTTTTGACGAAAGTTGGGCTTTAAAATTAATGTTGATTTTGAGGTTTTTGGACAATTTGGCTCTTGAAACCTTGATTTTGTGATTTTTGACGACAAAAGACTCTTAAAACTTTGATTTTGAGGTTTTTAGACAAAAGTTAGGTTTTAAAAATGTTGATTTTGTGTTATTTTGCTCAAAATTTGGCTCTTGAAACCTTGATTTTGAGATTTATTTGACGAAAAATGTCTCTTAAAACTTTCGATTTTGAGGTTTTTGACGAAAAATGTCCCTTTAAACTTTGATTTTGAGGTTTTTTGACGAGAATTGGGCTCTTAAAACCTTGATTTTGAGGTTTTTGACGAAAATTGGGCTTTAAAAAAGTTGATTTTGAGGTTTTTGACGAAAAAAGTCTCTTTAAACTTTGATTTTGAGGTTTTTTGACGAAAGTTGGGCTTTAAAATTAATGTTGATTTTGAGGTTTTTGGACAATTTGGCTCTTGAAACCTTGATTTTGTGATTTTTGACGACAAAAGACTCTTAAAACTTTGATTTTGAGGTTTTTAGACAAAAGTTAGGTTTTAAAAATGTTGATTTTGTGTTATTTTGCTCAAAATTTGGCTCTTGAAACCTTGATTTTGAGATTTATTTGACGAAAAATGTCTCTTAAAACTTTCGATTTTGAGGTTTTTGACGAAAAATGTCCCTTTAAACTTTGATTTTGAGGTTTTTTGACGAGAATTGGGCTCTTAAAACCTTGATTTTGAGGTTTTTGACGAAAATTGGGCTTTAAAAAAGTTGATTTTGAGGTTTTTGACGAAAAAAGTCTCTTTAAACTTTGATTTTGAGGTTTTTTGACGAAAGTTGGGCTTTAAAATTAATGTTGATTTTGAGGTTTTTGGACAATTTGGCTCTTGAAACCTTGATTTTGTGATTTTTGACGACAAAAGACTCTTAAAACTTTGATTTTGAGGTTTTTAGACAAAAATTAGGCTTTAAAAATATTGATTTTGAGTTATTTTGCCCAAAATTTGGCTCTTAAAACCTCAATTTTGAGATTTTTTGACAAATAATGTCTCTTAAAACTTTGATTTTGAGGTTTTTGGACGTAAATCAGGCTTTAAAAATTTTGATTTTGAGGTTTATGACGAAAAATTGGCTCTTAATACGTCGATTTTGAGATGAAAAATAGCCTTAAAGTATGTTCAGAAAGAAAAAAAAACTTAATTTTTGGGGAATATTTGAAAAAAAAAAAAAAAATTCTTGAGCCTGCCCACGCCCCCAGTTTGGGAGCCACTGTGACAGTGGATGAAAAAATAAATCTTTTTATTCTCCTACTTCCTCATCTTCTTCATTTTTTATCGAGTCTGATCATAGCACCCTCATCTGAAGACAAAATTCAATTTCGCCTCTGTCTAACATCGATAAGCTTATCACGATACGAAATATCAAGATATTCTAGTCACGTCGCGGTCGTCTTGATAATATTATATAATTTTTTGCCCATCTGAACAAATTTTTTTCATCTCCTTAACGTACTAATATTCAATATGAAATATAGGGGCCATTGTTGGCTTGGTTTTTAATCCTTTTTGGACACTAGGGGCCTTTTTAGTTTGAGTTTTGATCCCTTTTCGGCAAAAGGGGCCGTTTTTATATTTCATTCGTTCCTTTTTGGACACTAGGGACCCTTTTTTGACACTAGGAGCCCTTTTAGGACACTAGGGGCCCTTTTTGGAGACTAGGGGCCCTTTTTAGCTTGTTTTGTGACCCGTTTTGGACACTAGGGGCCCTTTTTAGCTTCTTTTTGGACACTAGGGGCCCTTTTTAGCTTAATTTTTGACCCTTTTTGAACACTAGGGGCCTTTTCATTTTGAGTTTTGATCCCTTTTCGGCAAAAGGGGCCGCTTTTATATTTCATTCGTTCCTTTTTGGACACTAGGGGCCCTTTTTGGACACTAGGAGCCCTTTTTGGACACTAGGGGCCCTTTTTGGAGACTAGGGGCTCTTTTTAGCTTGTTTTGTGACCCGTTTTGGACACTAGGGGTCCTTTTTAGCTTCTTTTTGGACACTAGGGGCCCTTTTTAGCTTGGGACACTAGGGGCCTTTCAGCTTGAGTTTTGATCCCTTTTCGGCAAAAGGTTCTCTTTTTATTTATCTTGCATTTGTTCCTTTTTGGACACTGGGGGCCCTTTTAGTTTGAGTTTTGATCCCTTTTGGACACTCGGGGCCCTTTTAGCTTGATTTTTGTTCCTATTTGGGCACTAGGAGCCATTTTAAACAGATGCTATTCCTTTACAACAAAAAGGGCCCTTGTTAGGCTTGGTTTTTAATCCTTTTAGACACTAGGGGCCCTTTTTAGGTAGGTTTCGGTTCTTTTTTGGGCACTAGGGGTCCTTTTAAGCTTGATGTTGATCCTTGTGGTCACTAGGGGCCATTTTTAGCTTGGTTTTTAATCATTTTTGGACACTAGGGGCCCTTCTTAGCTTGATTTTTGTTCCTTTTTGGACTCTAGGATCCCTTTTAACCAGAATTTGTTCCTGGGAGGAAAAGGGCCCTTTTTAGCTTAGATTTGGATACTTTTTGGACACTAGGGGCCCTTTTAACTAAATATTATTTCTTTTGCAACAAATAGTGCCCTTTTTAGATCGATTTTTGGCCAGTTGGAGCCCTTTTGACTACTTTTTGTTCCTTTACGACCAAAATCCCCTTTTTACCTTTTTGAATTTGGCACTTTTTTAACCATTTTAAGACCTCTGAGTGGTGGGGGGGGGTGAATTTCCCTAATAAATTTTACCTATCCGACCCTGATAGGCCTACTTTATCACCAATTCTATTCGTCAAATTATAAAAAAAGAAGAAAAAAAACCAATTATCAAAAAGTGTCAAAAATCTCATAAAAGAACGAAGATTCATGATAGTTTTCGCCTCTTTTCTTTATTGAATTTAAGTGGCGACACTGAATTACAGTTCCGTTTTAAATTAAATAATATCGCTTTAATATCCCATTAAAGCGATAGCACACTCGTAACCGTGTCGGATGTATCGTGACCGTGAGAAATGATTATTTTACCGAGTTTCAGAACGTTCGCATGTTTCAACCTTTACAACGTCACTATTTCCCATTCATAATTAATTTTCCTTCCCTATTAAGTGCAGATATTGCTATTTTAAGCATACTTGTTAATATAGGAACATTCGGTGAGCAAAATCTTTTTCGAGAGTCATTACACCCTCCTACGCAGCCCATCAACCTTCTATTTTTAGTCCTAACTTCGATTTATTTCTGGATACGCCCATTTATCTTGTATCGAATATCTTATAGCAGAGGTTCCCGAAGTTTTTAACAGTGCGCCCGCCTTTTAAACAAATCAAAACCTTCGCCCCCCAAATATTTTGAATATTAACTTTTGAAGAAAATTTGGTTTTTAAAATGTTGATTTTGAGGTTTTTGTCAAAATAAATTGTATTTAAAACATAGATTTTGAGGTTTTTTGACTAAAAAATTGTCTCCTATAACCATAATTTGGATTTTTTTAACGAAAAATAGTCAATTTAAAGTTGATTTTGAGGTTTTTTGACGAAAATTAGGCTTTAGAGATGTTGATTTTGAGGTTTTTGACGAAAAATTGGCTCTAAAAATGTTAATTTTAAGGTTTTTAATGAAAAATAGCCTTAAAATATTATGTTCATTTTGAGGTTTTGGACGAGTTTTTAGGGGATATTTGCACACACAAAAAATCTTGAGCCTGCCCAAGCCCCCTCCCCCTGGGGACAGCTTGCGCGCCACCCAGTTTGGGAACCACTGTCTTATAAGAGATCTACAGTGCTGATTATACATCCTAATAATAGCGTGTCAGTGAAGAATATATAAAAAATAAAGTTACTTACTCTTTGAATTTCATTCATCTTCGTAAATTGACGGCCGAACTCCCACAAATCGACTCCGAATTTCAAAGCCCAATTTTTAACTCTGAAACATAAAAATAAAAAATAAAAAAACAGCAAATCTTTTTTACCACGATTTTTGGGACACTAGAGGCCCTTTTTAACTTGATTTTGGTCCTTTTTGGACACTAGGGGCCCTTTTTGGCTTGATTGTTGTTCCCTTTTAGACACTAGGGGCCCTTTTTGGCTTGATTTTCGGTCCCTTTTAGACATTAGGGGCCCTTTCTGGCTTCATTTTTGGTCCCTTTTATACATTAGGGGCTCTTTTTGGCTTGATTTTAGGATCTTTTTAGACTCTAGGGGCCCTTTTTGCCTTGATTTTTGGTCCCTTTTAGACGCTAAGGGCCCATTTTGGCTTGCTTTAATCCTTTTGGGGCACTAGGGGCCCTTTTTGGCTTGATTGTTGTTCCCTTTTAGACACTAGGGGCCCTTTTTGGCTTGATTTTCGGTCCCTTTTAGACATTAGGGGCCCTTTCTGGCTTCATTTTTGGTCCCTTTTATACATTAGGGGCTCTTTTTGGCTTGATTTTTAGTCCTTTTTGGACACTAGGGGCCCTTTTTGGATTGACTTTTGGTCCATTTTGGACACTATGGGCCCTTTTTGGCATGATTTTTGGTCCTTTTTAGATAGTACGGGCACTTTTTGCATCGATGGCTCTTTTCACCAAATTTTTTACTCTATGTGCCCTTTTTAACTCAATTTTTCACATTAGGAGCCTTCTTTCCCTCGATTTTTGGACATAAGGGGCTCTTTTGACTAGATTTTGTACCCTAGGTGACCTTTCTACCTCGATTTTCGGACTCTAGGGGCACTTTTTACCTTGATTTGGACATTAGAGGCTCTTTTGACTAGATTTTGTACTTTTTCGACTACGAAAGTTTTACATATCCGACTCTGCGAAGAAATTTAAAATGTGAAAATTAGAAAAAAATGGGTTTTTGGGCCATAATCGACTATGAATTTTTATAATTAATGGACTCTCGTTTACAGTGGAATCTCCCTTTTGATGTAAAGTCGTGGGAGAGCGGGGAAGGCGCATATTCCGTGGATGCTTGACGTGCCTGCGACGAACGCGCCGCGTTCAGCTAGACCAACCTGGCAAATATGCATTTGAGCAAATGGAATGCTTATTAGTTCTTGTATAAATCAATAAAAACAGCTTTTATTATCTAATTCTAATTAGTCAATCCTTTTGAATAAATGCGCCCACCTATCCTATCCAGGTTGTAGCTATTGAAGATATCGATTCAACTTTTAGGTCGATAATAACAATTTGTATAATGCCATTTTGGTTACTTTTTGTTCTCGATTTATAACAAAATCCGCGAAAAGTGTAATAAAAAGCACATTTTTGACGAAAATTCGTTTAAATATTCTAAAAGTACTAAAAAAATAACATTTTTTAGAAAAAAAGATTGTTAAGTTTCATTAAGTAGAATGGGAGTTATTGGGGTTTAAAGATAAAAAAGGACAAAGTTTTAAAAATTCCTAAAAAATTTTCTATTACAGTTAAAAAATTTATGCTTTCTGGAAAATTTAAAGGACAAATAGAGCTACAAATTGCCACCAGCCCGGTTTCGATATCATAAAAATTAGAGTTTTTATCGACGTTTTTCCAAAAAACCAAAAAAGCCAACTTCAACCTAATTTTTATACCAGTTAATGAGAACCGATCATATTGCCCTTATAAAAGTTTAAAGAGGAACCATTTGCGAAGAAATTTGCGGTTGTCCGGTGTTTCTAACTTAATTTTTTCAGGAGTTACAGATTTTTGAAAAAAAAATTCACTTTTCCCTTTATGTTGGCCCACCTGCGGGATTAAAAACTATAACCTTCCTACCCTTTTATAGATTAAAATCTATGGATTGATTTGTGTTAATTGTGCCTGAAGAAGTTTTCTGGAAAGTTTTACAATAAGTATTTTGTAATAAAAGAAGTGTTCGATGTATGTATCCGAGTTTTCGGGGAGAGAAAACATAAGGAAAGGAGTCTGGGTAGCTCGTGTGGGGTTGGGTGACCGGGTGCTAGGAAGAAGGTCGTGAAAAGGTTCTGATCACCGAAGGAGTGGCGAGGGGGAAACCCCTTGGACCAAAGGGTCGGGGTGATAGTGAACCGTTTAGATGAAATCATAACGGCATCTGTTCGGAAGCCGGTCGTTTTGAAAGTTTGGTCATTTGTCATGTAGGACACTTTTTGCTGGATCGTAATGAAAGGGGAAAAAACCAACATCCAAGGCCTCCTCCAAGAGAACCTTCTACTTTGAGATTAAACAAACTTTATTCAACTTTTTACACACCATCATTTTCAATACCGATTCCATTTATAGCAATTTAAATAGTTTTATTTAAAGCAAAGAAAAAAAAAATTCGCCAAGTGTCGCGTTTTATCTTAAATAAAGCCTAAAATACAGGCCATTTTGTTAAAATCGATTGTTGACCCTAATGCTTGTGTAACCTATTGTCTTTTTTTAAGCTACATACATATCCTTTTATTATGTATATATATTATATATATATATATATATATATATATATATATATATATATATATATATATATATATATATATATAATATCATATATTATTATTATATATATATATATATTACAAGCATTTTATAAGAGATTTTACATAAAACAAGTTTTCTCCTTTCCCTTCAAATCAATGGGCACTCATTCACCCTCTTAAGGGCGTAGCAATCCTCAGGACAGGGTGGGGACTTCACCCCCCCCTTGCCGCAACCAATGCTCACATTCCTCCACAGGTGCTTAATTTCTCAGTTAAACACCCTCTTTGTTTATGCTTAGTCATCCACCTACTTTTTTTTTTTTCTCTTTTTTATCGACTAGCAATCAAATTGAAGGTACTTTATCATTTCAATAACACATTCTTCACGAAAACTTCTGTATTTATAAAAAGTTGATTTCTGGGTCAAACTTAATACCAGTTGTTAACAGACTCCATTTTTTTTGGGAAATAATTCAATGTCCACTCGAGGAAGTATTTTAATGAAGGAGAATTCTCTGGGCCGTTAAACTTCCACATGTTTTAATTTTGAGAGCTTGGGTGGGTCCGATCATTTAAATGAAACCCTCTCTGGGGTTGGGGGATCGTTGACTAAATGAAGTCAAAGTATTGCCTTTTCCCGTCTCCGGATTAGTTTATGATCCCAATTAACCAAACTGGTCGTCCGATGGCTCAACGTCAAGACCTGCCTGGTCCTTCCCTTTGAATTTCCTTTACTTTAGCATGTTTGAAGAGAATATTATTCGAAACCGGATGGAAGGGTGGGTGCCTACATTAAGTACGAAATCCACCACGGCTTAAAACCGCACTTTGTTAATTATTAAACGCCAAAACGTATAATCAGGCGTGATTATATCGATTCTTCGTTAATGAAGCAGATTACAGCTAAAATCATTTTTGACTTAACATTTTTGTTTCATTTACGTATTATTGCTAACGCGAACAGATTAACAATTTGTTATGCTTGGTATGAAATTAATTTTCATTGTAAAAAGTTTTCCCCAAATCTTGTAGGTATGTTAATATTCTCAGAGGCGGATTTTCAGGAATTTGTCCGGAGGGGGTGAATCACTAACAATCAAACAACCTCCCGCATAAATAAATAAAAACTTTTGTTAATTTTGAGGATTTTAAAGAAAATTTGGTTTTTAAAATGATTTTGAGGTTTTTGGAAGCAAAATTGCACTTAAAAATGTTGTTTTTGACGAAAATTTGGCTCTTAAAACGTTAATTTTGAAGTTTATGACGAAAAACTGTCTCCGATTTTGAGGTTTTGCAAGAAAATTGGCTCTTAAAACGTCGATTTTGAGGTTTTCGACCAAAAATGGATCTTTAGACGTCGATTTTGAGGTTTATGATGAAAGATTGTCTCCTAAAACCTTAATTTTGAAGAAAAATTGATCTTAAAACGTCGATTTTGAGGTTTTTTGAAGAAAATTCTGCTTTCATAATGTTGATTTTGAGGTTTTTGAAGAAAATTTGCCTCCTTAAATCTTTATCTTGACGTTTTTGACGAAAAAAATAGTTGATTTTAAGGTTTTGGACTCAAAATGGCATTTAAAACGTTGATTTTGATTCAAAATCAAATTTTTTAGGTTTATGACGAAAAATTGTCTCTTAAAACCTTGATTTGAGGTTTTTTAACTTTCTCAAAGAGAAGTTATTGTAATACCGTCGGATTCGGGTTTTTGGGAAAGGGTCTTCCAGACCCCATAGGGTCAAACTGACTTTTGATCTTTGTCGGACATGACTTTGTCTGTGGTGCCGGCCGTCCGGCCGTCCGTCCGTCGCCTTTTTTTCCGGAACACTTCACGGCCACAATTTTCATCCGATTTTCACGAAATTTTCACACAATCTTCTTTTCGTGGTTATCTTGAATGTGACGAGAGCGATTTTTGAAATTCGACAAAATGGCGGAGATATGTCTGTCTAAAGTTTGCAAAAATGTGCTACGGGCTTTCTACCGGTCCGATCTTCACCAAATTTTAACCAAATAATCTTCACGTGATCCCGATTAAATTTCATTAACTAATTAGGTAATTAATTATGTAATTAGGTAATTATGACTAATTAACTTAATTTTCCCATTTTCATAATATTATCACCAAATTCAAGTTATGATTGCACACAAAAAATTTTTTGTTGTCAAAAATTGATTAATTAATTAATAAACTAATTAGGTAATTATATTGAGTTTGAGTGAAATTATTTCCATTTTCATAAAATTATCACCAAATTCAAGTTACGATTGAAAAAAAAATTCTCAAAAATTAATTAATTAATTAATTAGGTAATTATAATGTGTTTGAGTGAAATTAGTCCAATTTTCATAAAATTATCACAAAATTCGAGTTATGACTGAAAATTTTTTTTTCCAAAAATTAATTAATTAATTAAATAATTAGGTAATTATGATGTGTTTGAGCGGAATTAGTCCTATTTTCATAAAATTATCACCAAATTCAAGTTATGATTGAAAAAAAAAAAGTTTTTTACATTAATTAATTAATTGATTAACTACCTAATTAGGTAATTATAATGTGTTTGAGTGAAATTAGTCCCATTTTCATAAAATTATCACCAAATTCAAGTTATGTTAGAAAAAAAGGATTCATTTTAATTTATGGATTCCCCGAAATCTGTAGACCTTTGAGAAAGTTCGTGTCTCTGGGCAAGCTCCAGGACCAATACTTTTAATTGAAAAATAGCCTTAAGATGTTGATTTCGAGGTTTTCTTGACGAAAAATGGATCTTTAAACCTGGATTTTGAAATTTCTTGACGAAAATTTGTCTATTTAGAAGACCTTTATTTAGAGGTTTTTGACCAAAAATAGCCTTAAAATGTTGATTTTGTCTGTCAAGGCTGAAATGGCTCTAAATGGCCGAAAGCCTTCAAAAAATTAAAAAAAAAAAAGTTGATTTTGCCATTTTTTGAATTTTAAGAAACCAAAAAATGTGTTTTTGACTACTAAAAATTTTGGGATTTTCGCAAAATTTTTGCAAAAAAAATTCTTGTCTTGAAACTAGAGAATATGGCTCTGTGATTTTATGTCAGATGATAAACAGATGGAGTTCCGGAAAGTGGTGGAATGGGAGGCGACAACAATAATTTCCCGGTGTTAAAACGTTCTCCTTTTATTTGATGCTAAACGTGACGT